>CM035420.1:187323879-187421379 GCA_020310875.1 Ceratopteris richardii
TGGATGTTTGTGCTAATTGTCAAACTAGCTTTTTTTTATTTGTTCATGAGAAGCAATTATGGTTCTCAATCTTAGATGTGCTCAAATGTAAAGATTATGGAATTGTATTGGGGGCACATTTTATGGTACGTATTGTTAGAAAATATGTTAAAAATAGGGCAACCTTCCATTAGGACCTTACTTGCAGGTCAAAGTCATTTAAAGCTGTTGGTCAAAGATTGGTCAAAATCGGACAAAAATTTTATTACATATTCTTATAGAGCTCCATGAAATCTATCCAATCATATATAACACTTGGGTTTTTGGCAACAATTGCTTAGTCAAAATTCAAACCGTAATTCGAAGCTTATTTGTGAAAAGCAAAATTTAAGTGTGACAAGCCATTACACTTGGCAGCATCTTGTAAAATAAGGTAAATTTGAATTTTGATCTAATGGCTCATGTTGTGCCATGTTAGCATATCAAACACAAAAAAAAACATTCCTCTGATTTACACCATGAATTGCAGAAGAGGCTTTTTTGGCTTTATCTTGACTTGTACATCAAGAAACTTGAAAACCTATAAAGAGGCAAAGCTCATAAATGCTTTTAATCATCACTTCTTGGAGCTCTTCACATGAACTAGCTTGGAAAATGAGGTCCCTTCAACTTAGAGGAGGTGGAGTTGCGTTTTCTTCATCATCTTCAAGGTATAACAATTTACATCTATTGTGAGGAGATCATACTTCAGCCTTGGAGGTTTTTGAGTTATTGGTCAGCTTGTACTTCAAGTGTAGCTTTTATGCTATCTTGTAACTTCAATCATGGAATGTAAAGATTATTTGGAGCATACTGTAGGATGTTCTTCAATTGAAGACCAATTTCTCTCCCAAAAGCTACTAAAAAATAAAGACTCAAGATGATGTTATGTGTGCCACTCACCTCCCATCCTTTATATCCTTTTGCACCCAAGACAATAATGATGTGGAATGTTCTAGTGTTGACATGTGGCCATCATGCACACTCATTCCCATTACCCCTCAGGTACCTTAGGATATCCCTCGAGCCAAACACCTTCAAATCCATGATATTACCTTGGCTTCTAATTTGACTGAACCCTCAACTCAATTGATTGATAGCCATCGAAGTGGATGAAATATTAACTAAGGCTTATCGAATATCTGTTTTTTTTATGGGAGATAATTTGTTAGAAATTTCGCTAGCCAGATTTTTAAACTAGCTTTTATGGTAAGCAAGCCTTTAATCAAAATTTTGAAAATAAGAAAGTGGTTGAGAGCCCCAAGGTTGATTTTGACCTTGTCTTGGCCGATTAAACCCCCCATGTTGACTCTTGATTTGGGAGACCCTACATTCAAATGGGATTGTCCCTATAATGAAAATTAGGGTGTATCATGTATACAAAATTGACAAAATGTAGAGAATGAGTTGCGACTAAACTTAGCCCTTGTCCCACACACACATGTAATGCTCTATATAGGTCGATGTCTAACACTCTCCCCCCTTCTAAAAATTATTGTCCTCAATGATGAAGAAGGAAAGTACTTGCGAACCAAAGCTTTTGATTTCCAAGTAGCATATGTAAGTAATAATCCTCTTGCTCTAAGATAGTCTAAAGCTTGCTTTCTAAATGTGATATTCTATTACTCATGGTCTCCGTAGTGTTCACAAAATGTTAAGTCATGCATGTATCTTCCCAATGTGGTGATGAAGGTCTTGACTCCATATGTATGGAAGTATAGATTCTTTCTTTTTTTATGTTTCTTTTTAAGTTAAAATAATAATAATAATAATAATAATAATAATAATAATAATAATAAATTTATAAGTTTATGTGTGTGGATGTACACCTAATAATCTAAAGAGTGGACGTATGAAACTATCAAGTCACTAGCCTTTGAAAGAAACAAGAAAACATACATTAGTATGCTTTCTACTTATGCACCAAACAATCCTGCATAGAAATTTTGAAAATTCCGGCAGTATTTTCTACGGCAAAATGATAATTAAACAAAAAAACCAACTACATGCCCTATATAAAATCTACGTGTTTGCAGCACGAATATCAAATTTTATATAAGAGCACCACACACTCTTACTTTCTCCTCGCAATACTTGCAATAAAATCATGCTACCATCGTACTTTGCATTTTTAAGAAAAAGTGAAGAGGTTCATAAGCATATATACAAGCATACAGGCATGTATGGCTTATTATAGATGACAATTAATGCATAAAAGAAAGAGTTAAAATGCAATTATTGACAAGAAGACTTGTCTTAAAATGAGTAAATCCATTTACAGAGATGGTGTGATGCTGGAATGGATCATAGATCACCCTTCGAACACTGCTAAGTTGGAATTAATTACCCTCGTACCTCCAATGGCCTCGTATGAAGCTCCTAGTTTATGAATAGTCAAGTTCAAAGCTCTATACAATAGATTTACAAAGATGGAATGGTTGGTCACAGTGGTCATTTGATACGTCTTGAAGCAAGGAATCTAGAGCCCTTTGAATCACTCAATTTGGATGTCAAATGAGAAAGTTATGCTCATTTTAGTAGAGGGGGGTGTTGTATATAGGCTCTCCAAAAGAGAAAGATGAAGAGAATAAGTTTCGATAGCTTGAATGAACCCTTCACACAGAGGAAAGAAAGGAGAAGTGCTCGAATGAGCTACATATATCCCATATGCAAGTTCCTTGCACAAATTTCTTCTATATTAGCAAGAAAAGAACATATGGGCGCCATGGGGCGGGCAAGCTGGATGCTTGACGGCATCCATGGGACCGTGTGTGCAACTACCTCCTTTCACAGAGCATCTCCATGCACGTGGGGCTCCTTGAGAAACTTCTTGAGATCTTTGAGGGGTCTTTTTCTCCCCTTTTCGATGAAGAAAACTTCTACTAATTGACAAGTCACCTTGAAAACAGTGATGCAGATGGTGCAAGCGGCCAGTCCCAAAAATTCTCAGGCCCAAATGTACCTCGAACCTGCTTTCGTTCCCAAATTATAGTACTTTCTTCAATTGAATACTGTATTCCCTCCCAAAAGCCACTAAAAAATAAAGACTCACGATAATGTTATGTGTGCCACTCATCTCCCATCCTTTACATCCTCTTGCACCCAAGATAATATTGATATGGAATGTTCTAGTGTGGACATGAGACCATCATGCACACTCATTCCCATTACCCCTTAGGTACCTTAGGATATCCCACGAGCTAACCTCAGCCCTTGTCCCAGTCACACATGTAATGTTCTCTATAGACCAATGTCTAACATATACCTCTTTAAATCTCTCTCATGCAGTCTTCTCTTCACCATGTCTCTATTTTCTCTTTGTCTCTATATCTTTTGCGGGCCTAAAAACCAACAATTGGCATCAGAGAAAGAAAACATAGAGTACATAGAGAACTTGGCTACATTTACGAATATTAAATTTTCATGGAAGGTTCAAGTCAAGCTTAGCCACACTTTGAATAGGGGTCATCAAGTCATCAATCTATATGAAGCAGCTGAATACTATTTGGAAGAGTTACACTCCAAGAAGGGTGACATCGAAGAAGAACAAAGAAGATTGCAACTATTATAGCAACAACAAAAGTGCGGACATCATGCATATCTATTAATTTGCTGGAAATTTTATGTTATTTGCTGGATTTGTTTGAATCCACAATCAAAAATCAATTTGGACACGATTGCTTCATGGGTGTGTATTTATGATATTCAACTATGACATTAAAGAAGAACAAAGAAGATTGCAACTATGATAGCAACAAAATTGTGTGGACATCATATATATCTATTAATTTGCTGGAAATTTTATGTTATTTGCTGGATTTGTTTGAATCCACAATCAAAAAACAACTTGGACAACATTGCTTCGTGGATGTGTACTTATGATATTCAACTATTAGTCAACCTTCTAGTGCTCCTTGAAGTTAGTCACGACTCACTCAACCATATATGGAAGTTGGCAAACAGATCTTGGTGGTCTAGAGGACGACTTATGTGAACAAGGAGGGGTTCTATCTTCTCGATGGAGAAACTTAAACAAAATCAAGATGTGGTAAATGTGACATTTTCTTGTGTGTGTGTGTGTGTGTGTGTGTGTGTGTGTGTGTGTGTACAATAGGTGTAGATAAGAGCATATAACCTTGACTTGAAAAGGACTTACCAACCTTCATAATATTGGGAGTATGTTTGAGTCTATATCCTATTTAATTACATAGCATCCTATATTTATCTCTGTAGTATGTTTTTTTGACTCTATATCCTATTTAATTACATAGCATCCTATATTTATCTCTATCCTTCCAAGTAGTTCTTGGTTAAGAAGAGTGGGGATGTGTGAGTTCTCTTTGTGATGTGTGTTATGAGAGCTCTCTTCATGTTAAAAGTCCTTGTGTATGCTAGTGGATCATTTGCATGATTTGTGAAAATTATACAGGTATCTAAAACAAATAACTACAAGAATTACAACAAAGATACCTAGCAAAGATACCTACCTGGCATATTCCCCTAGTGTAAGGTTACGAGGGTATTGTTAGAAAATAAGTCAAAAACTAGGGAAACCTTCCACGAGGGACCCTACTTGCATGTCAACGTCACTTAAAAAGTTGTTAAAAGATTGCTCAAAGGGTTGGTCAGACTGGTCAAAATTTGACAAAAATACCTGGGTGTTTTGACATATTTTTATCCAACCATACATAATACCTGGGTGTTTTGCAATAATTGCTAAGTCAAAATTTAAACCCTAATTTGCAGCTTATGTGTGAAAAGCTACATCTTGTAGAATAAGGTAAATTGAATTTATATCCAATGGCTCATGTTGTGCTATGTTAGTATATCAAAAACACACACACCACTCCCCCCCCAAAAAAAATAAAAAATAAAAAAAAATCCAAGATCTATGGCGAGAATTGTGGAAGAGGTTTTTCTGGCTTCATTTTGACTTGTACATGCTTGGAGATCCTTTCAACTTGAAAGAGGTGCAATTGTGTTTTCTTCATCATCTTAAAGATGTGAAGCAATTTAAATCTATTGTGGAGGAGATCATACTTCAGTCTTGGAGGTTTTGGAGTTATTGGACAGCTTGTATTCATCAGCTTGTACTTCAAATTTATCTTCTATGCTATCTTGTGACTTCAATCATGGAATGTAAAGATTATATTTGGAGCATACCTCCTTACATCTCTCATGCGCAGTTCATCAAGGGAGAACTAGATTGTGCCCTCTAGGCTTTGATTAGACTTGAACAAGATTTTGGAAATATGCTTCTGATTACGAGATCACCCATGCAAGGGAAATTATATAGTAATATAGGATTGATATAAGAAGTTACACAACCTGAGACTAATAGGTATGGATAAATGGACAAGGCAAAATACAAGAGATCCCACAACCACGAACAGTAGGTATGGAGAAAGATATCTGGATTACAAGAACTTCTTTGATGAATATTAACTAGGTACAAGAAATAACTCGACAAGATCTCGTAGTACGAGATTACAAGAGGACAAGATGGGATGTCCAAAATACTAAATTATGTCCAAAATACTAAATTAGACAAGATTAGAACAAGGAGAAAGACAAGGATTGGAACTAGAACTCGAAAAGTACTTACTTAGAGATCGCAACTCCTTGAGCTCCCAAGATTAGAATTAGAAAGACTGAGGATGTACGTGGACATGCCCTCTTTATATATGTGTTCAAGGGCGATTACAAATTGATGATGTCATCGGTGATGTGAGCAATCTAAAACAAGATTTTCGGATGTCAGAATCAAGCAAGTAGACGTCGATCTTAGGGTTTTTGAAATGATTTGGGCACGATAATAGCATTAGTTTCTCCAAATTTTGAACCAATCATGAGATATGGAAAGTCACATGAAATCTAAGGTTCAGGATGACTTCCTTTGTGTCCATGACATACTCTTCTTTTCATGATGGCTCTATTTTTTCTTTGTCTCTATATCTTTTGTGGGCTTAAAAACCAACAATTGGTATTAGAGAAGGAAAACATAGATTATATAGAGAATTTGGCCACGTGTGGAAGATTAAATCTTCATGGAAGGTTCAAGTCAAGTTGAGCCACATATTCAACAGGGATCATAAAGTCGTTAATCTACATGACGAAGCTGAATACTATTTTGAAGTGTTATACTCCAAGAAGGGTGACATTGAAGGAGAACAAGGTAGATTGAAGCTATTATAAAAGAGCAACAGAAGTGGGGACATCATATGTATCTATTAATTTACTTGAATTTTCATGTGATTTGCTTGATTCGCTTGAATCAACATTCAAAAAAAGCTTGGAGCATTGCTTCTTGGATGCGTACTTATGAAGTGATGTTCAACCACTAGTCAATCTTCTAGTGCTCCTTGAAGTGATGTTCAACCACTAGTCAACCTTCTAGTGCTCCAAGAAGGGTGACATTGAAGAAGAACAAGGTAGATTGAAGCTATTATAACACAGCAACAAAAGTGGGGATATCATATATATTTATTAATTCGTTGGAATTTTTTATGTGATTTTTTGGATTTGCTTGAATCAATAGTCATAAACAGCTTGGAGAGCATTGCTTCTTGGATATGTACTTATGAAGTGTGTCACATAATCCTAGTAGGAGATGGTTGAACCACGCCTTAAGAGAGAGGATTAGGAAGTAATCCTCAACCATGGCTTTTGGGGCAAGTGGTTAGCCCATAGCACTCCTAACCGAGAGGTTGTGAGTTCGATTCCCAACATTGGTATCAGAGCCTAGTTTAGAAATTGGGCAAGACGGAGGTTTGCACCTCATTCGTGGGCACTTGGAAAAAGCGCTTATCCGTGGTGAGTGTGAAACTAGCCTTGGATGAAGGCGCATGGGCATTTGGGCACCCACGGAGGGTGAGATAGGTCCAATTTTGGTCCATGTGCTTGAGTTTGAGGTTGGTGGAAGCGCTCATGCATGGAAAGTGGGTCCAAGAGTTAGAAGGGTCCATAAAGTGAGCATTGAGGACAATGCTCAGTCTAAGGGGAAAGGAATGTCACATAATCCTAGTAGGAGATGGTTGAACCACGCCTTAAGAGAGAGGATTAGGAACTAATCCTCAATGGCTTTTGGGGCAAGTGGTTAGCCCATCGCACTCCTAACCGGGAGGTTGTGAGTTCGATTCCCAACAAAGTGATATTCAACCACTAGTCAACCTTCTAGTGCTCCTTGAAGTTAGGCACTCAACTGTTGGGTGTGTGTAAAAGTGCGAGAGACACACAAGAAGCACACACAAGGAGCACAAACGAAGCAAGACCCATGGAGAAGACGATGGTTGGAATAGCTCTCTCTATTAACAATGAACTGAATTGAAGTAAGAGCTGAATAATATCCCTAAGTACAAAGTACCACCACATGTGAGTGAATCATGTATGTGGTAACATGGGGAAAAAACCTCTAGCTAGCACTAGAGTAAAAAGTGCCCTTGTATAGGTGTTGGAAATCAATGTCACATCAGTCCAAAATCCTATTAGGGCAGAAACCCTAATTTTGGTATTTAGTCATTTTTGGCACAAAATTTGGGTAAAATTTTTATGATCCTATCTTGTAGAGCTTGATGAGAGCTTTCTAATGGTATAGGACATTCATGTCATCAGAGATGAGGTGGGAGAAAACCCTAATCTAAGTTGAGCAATTTAGTAATTTTAAAAGCTCATGAAAAGCTATTTTTAGCTATTAATAAAAGCAACGATCAAATAAAACATAAATTCAGCGATCAAGTTTAAAAAAATTACGATCCAGTTTTTTGGCTCCAAATTAGCTTTATTTTTGCGATCAGCTGGTTTTTAGCTAGATTTTACGCATGGGTTTGAAAACCTATATAAACAGGCATATGGTCACTTATTTGAGTTATCCAACACCATCACTTGGTTGATCTTGGAGATGATTGTGTTGATGCACACATGGGGCAGCCATGGTGCACATATGGGTAGCTATGGAGCAATCTTGAAACACATAAGGAGCAGCCATGAAGTTCTTCTTGGAGAAGAGTGTGCTTACACTCTTGTTTATGAAGAAGACTTACTTATCAGCAGATTGGTGGTGTGGATCATCCATCTACATGTTGTATTTGAAGATTGTCTTCTACAATGAAGATTATGGAGTACTTCAAAGACATTGGATGGAGCTTAACATAAGATTGCATCTTATGTTAACTATTCAGGTACATATTCTCTTTATGCACACAGGTACTACTTAGAGCTTATGGAGGCGGTGGCATCCATATCTAGAGGAGTCCTATTCGGCATATATGGAGGCAATGGCATCCATAAAGGAGAATCAGTACATGCATGCTACATGCATCAGATGAGGTGTTAGAGAAGGTGTTTCCATATGAGTATGAGGATTTCTGTCAGCAACATGTTAGCATTCTATGCTAATTGTGTAAGTATGTGATCTTTCACACACACATCTTATTAAAGGTCTTCCATAGCCTAAATTCAGATTAGGGTTTGCTGAATATCAGTTTCAAACTGATCTTTTCTCTTTCAATCACTCATATTCACTCTTCTACAACCTATCAGGTCCTACATCTCATACATATTCAGATTTCTGTCCCTACATCTGAATATTCTTGTAAATTTTGTATGTACACTCTTCCATCTATTTTTGTTCACATAGAGTGGTTGAGGTTTTAACTCCTACATTGTAAATTGACATTTGAGTAAGCAGTGGCTTACGTAACACTTTGAACATGTTGTCTAATCTCTCTCTATCTTTGTCTCATCATTGTATGATTAAGTGATGCATGTTCATGTCTGTCAATATTGAAGATTCTGAAATTTGTGTTGTAGATCCTGGAATTTGTGGGCCTACCTAATTTCCAACAATAGGGAAAAGGTTCACATCAAAGCTACTCGAGGATCACATAAGTGTAACAAACCCCCCTGGAGCGAATGATGTGAACACATACAGGGAGTGACAGATCAGTCCCCACAAGGTAATAAGCCTAAAGCTTTGCGAAAAGCTTCAAACTTTTATCATGGAAATGCTTTGGTGAATATGTCTTCCACATTATCTTGTGTAGGCACATATATCAAATCAATATCTCCTCCATGAAGGCGCTCTCTCACATAGTGATAATGCACCTCAATATGTTTGGTCCGTGCATGAAACACTGGGTTTCGTGCAACAGCCAAAACACTTTGACTATAAGTGAGAATATGTGTAGCAGCATCAATCTCCATGCAAAGATCCATCAATAGGCGTCTCAGCCATATGCACTCCACTGTAGCTGTGAAAACTGCCCTGTACTCATCTTCACAACTCGATGTCCCCACTGTAGGTTGTTTCTTACTCAACCAAGATATGCATGAGTCTCCAAGGAAAAAAGCAATTACCACTAGTGCAGTGTTGCATACGCAACGCGTTGCGAACCTTCGCAACGTACGCAACGCAACGTCGCGTTGCGTACGCGTTCGCAACGCGTTGCGTATAAATTAAAAAAAAAAGGGCCCTTCCAGCGGGCCGAAAACGGCCCGCTGGAGGGCCCTTTCTCATTTCATTCCAGACTCCAGAGCACTCAGCAGCGCTGCGGGCAGACTCCAGAGACAAGTCGAGAGAGAGAGAGAGAGAGAGAGAGAGAGAGAGAGAGAGAGAGAGAGAGAGAGAGAGAGAGAGAGAGAGAGAGAGAGAGAGAGAGAGAGAGAGAGAGAGAGAGAGAGAGAGAGAGAGAGAGAGAGAGAGAGAGAGAGAGAGAGAGAGAGAGTTTACAGCAGTCATTGAACCATCATGCCTAGAGCTAAACAAGGCTGTTGGCAATATGTCACGAGCCAAGGAAAGTTTGGAACAGGAGGTAGTGAGAGATGGACCTGCAATTTGTGTGGGTACAAAGGGACAGGAGGGGCAGATAGAATAAAAGCACATTTAGCACGTTTTGGAGGTATAGGAGTTGGTCCTTGCTCTAAACCAATGCCAGAGAAGATGAAAGAAGAGCTTTTGGAATGGGTTGCAGCACGGGAAATGAGAAGAGGGGTTAGAGCATCAACAGAAACACATAGTAGTGCACAGAGCTCTATTCCTCCAGGACATTCATCCCATGCATCTCAAGGGGAGTTTCCTTCAGCCCCTCTTGTTGAGGACTTGGAGACAGAGGAGGTAGCACATGCATCAGAGCAGCAGCAAAAGAGACCACGGGAGAGTCAGAGCATTGCTACAGGTCGTGGCAGCCTACATGCATCATCCATACGGGCTAGTTTGCAAAAGCAAGGGAAGCAGGAGGCCACCCAAGGTATTATGAGGCTCTTCATTAAATGTGGTTTAAGTTTTAATGTGGTGCGCACTCCCGCATGGAAAGAGGCCATGAAAATGGTGAGTAGGCTTGGGGTTGAGTGGGAAGGGCCTTCTTATGAAGAGCTAAGAGGAAGTGAGCTGAGAAGAACAAAAGAAATTGTGCAAAAGCAATTGGAGCCTATGGCGGAGACCTGGAAGAAATATGGCTGCACTTTGATGTGTGATGGATGGACAGACATTAGGAAAAGAAATGTATATAATATACTTGTTCATTGTTGCAAAGGTACCATGTTCCTACGTGCCATTGATGCATCTACTCCAGGCCTATCCATCACAGGGGAGCACATTTTTGGACATATCAGACAGGCAGTCTTGGAGATTGGAGTGCAGAATGTTGTCCAAGTCATAACGGACAACGGAAGTAATTGTGTTTCCATGGGGCGGATGTTAGAGCAGGAGTTCCCATCCATTGTATGGACTCCATGTGCAGCTCATAGCATAGACTTATTGATTGAGGATGTTGGGAAGGTCCCTTGGATACATGAGATTTTTTCCACATGTCAGAGAGTGGTCACCTTGTTCACGAAGAGGCCAAAGTTGCTTTCCATTTTCAGATCATACAGTGATTTGGAGCTTCTTAGGCCAGCAAAGACCAGATTTGCTTATATGTGCATTGTGATGGAGAGATTGCTTCGAGTGAGGCAATCACTTATGCAGACAGTTGTTTCTCAGGAGTGGCTTGCATGGAGTGGCCATACATGCAGTAAAGCAGAGTCAGTACGCATTACATGTTTGAGTGACAGTTTTTGGAGAGAGGTAGAGGCTTTGGTGGGAGTGATGCAGCCTCTATACTCCATGCTACGCATTGTTGACATGGAGGGGAGTACTATAGGCCTCGTTTACGAGTATATGGACCGTGTTGGGGAGTCCCTTGGTCGATGCACTTCTATTTCTTCAGACAGGTATGCCATATGCATTTTGATAATGTTACATTCAAATTTTATTATTCTTATTTATATTACCAATCATCAATGACATGTCACCTGCATTCACATTGATTCTTGATTCTTGACTCTTGGATAAATAGGCTTGATGAGATTAGATCTATATGGAGGGATCGATGGGGTTGGTTCCATCGACCGATTCATGGTATGGCTCACATTCTACACCCATTATGGAGAACTGAGAGGCAGATGTTGGATCATGAGCTTGACAGTGCATGGACTTCATACATAGGTAGATTATATCCTGATGATATTGATATGCGCTTGACACTTGAGGATCAGCTCCTACTATTCCGGAACTATGGGGGTAGTTTTGGGAAAGATACCGCCATGCTCCGGTCTAGTCAGTTGTCACCTGTGTCTTGGTGGGAGAAATATGGCCTATCTGCACCTGAGTTGGTAAGTAGTAAGTACAAACTTCTAAGTTTCATTTAAATTTTAATTCATAATTTTGAACTCATAATTCAAGCAAATAATGCATACTTTTTATGGAACATGCAGAGATCAGTTGCCATCCGCGTTCTTTCCAAGACTGTAGCGCTAGTCCATGTGAAAGAAATTGGAGCACCTGGGCCCTCTTCCACACAAAGAAGAGGAATCGCTTATCTACTGCACAGTTGGAGCGGCTAGTATATTGCCACTGCAACTTGCGCCTTTTGGAGAGCGGAGGTCATACAGCAGATGTGCGACAGGTCAACATTGACCACATTGACATAGAGAAGGTCCATGAGATGCCTACTATACCTTCAGAGGAGTTGGACCTTTACAGCATGTTATATCAGGAGTTGACCGAGCCACAGCATCAGACTCGCTCCCAGAGACGTACTCGATCACGAGCCGTAGCATTTGCAGGGGCCTCTACTAGTTCCGCTCCACATGGTAGAGAGGATGAGGATGAGGATGAGCCTGATGAGGATGAGTTTTCATCAGATACTGAGTCCGATTCTGATGATTGACTCTTGGACTGACTTATATTTGTATATTTATTTGGACATGTCACATGAGTCATGACTTATGACTGATGAGTCATTGATCAGTCATCAGTGGTTATGGAGTCTGGACATTGGATATGTATTTATGACATCAAACATTTAGATGATAGTATGATTGTCTTGACTCTTGACTTTTATTTTGACTCTTTGAGATGACTCATGTACCTAGATTTTGCATTATAATTGATTATTGTATTTTGTGGCATGTGCTCATTGCTCACTTCCAAGTTCCATCTCCATTCTTGTCACTTGAGTATTTAAGTTTTAAGGGTGATTTGTGAATTTATTGAGTATACCTATGAAGTTTGAAATGTGATCTATATTAAAAGTTAATGTGCATTCACATTGTGATCAAATTTCTAAGTTGAAATGCAGGTCAGGTGTCCACGTCAAATGATCTATATATGAAATGTTTAAACGTTGATATATAATGCTTATGTGTGTTTTTGCATATATTAAAGCATTTATAAGAGGATTTATACAGTTAGGGTATTGAAAATCTAAAAAAATAATAAAAAATTGATAAAAAAAATTGAATTATAGGCAACTTTATCGCAACTTTAGGTTCGCAACTTCATCACGTTGCTAACGCGTTGCTAACGCGTTGCCTACGACGTTGCCATCCCGTTGCTAACCACACTGCACTAGTGGACACGCGAGTATCATAACAACCAGCTAAATCATTGTCTGTAAAAGCATGCAAGCATGGCTGAACATCTCTGCCATAAAAGAGACCTAAGTTCAAAGTGCCTCTGAGATATCTAAACACACGTTTTACCGCTTGTCAATGCTTAGTACTAGGGCTATGCATGAATCGACTCAACTGGGAAACTGCATACTGTATATCCGGCTTTGTGTTGCATGCATATATAAGACATCCCACAGCTTGCTGATAAAGAGAAGTGTCAAATGCATCACTAGAATCCTCAACTGAGAACCTGAATCCTGTCTGAACTGGTGTGGAAACTGGCTCGCAATCCTCAAAGTCAAAACGCTGAAGTAGTTTTTCAACATATGTTGCTTGATGCATAACAATTCCCCCCTCAACGGATACAAACTGGATGCCAAGATAATAGCTCAAAAGACCAAGATAAGTGACATCAAAAGTATGCTGCAAATCAGCCATAAAAATGTCAAGTTTTGCATCACATGATCCAATCAAGAGTATATCATCGACATAAAGAACAAGCACTATAAAATCAGCCCCTTTTTTGTGTACATAGAGTGTGCTTTCAATCGGACTACATGTGAAGCGAAGAGCAATCAAGTGCTTATGGATTTTGTCATACCATGCACGTGGAGCTTGCTTGAGACCATACAAGGCTTTTTTATGCAACCGACAAACCATATGCTCTTTCCCTTTCATAGCACAACTCCGGGAGGTTTCTTCACATAAATCTCTTCTTGCAAATCACCATTCAAGAAGGCTGTTTTTATGTCCAACTGATGCACTTTCCAACCTCGATGGGCAACCAATGCAACCACGGTACGAATGGTAGTCATGCGTGAAGTAGGTGCAAAAGTTTCCTCATAGTCAATGCCATATTGTTTTGCATATCCTTTGGAAACCAATCTAGCTTTGTAGCGATCAATGCTACCATCAGACTTTCTCTAATCTTGTAAACCCACTTTGTACCAATGGCATTCTTTCCTTTTGGCAATTCACATAACTCCCAAGTACCATTCCTATTTATGGAATCCATTTTTGATTGCATAGCACTCATCCATTGTGGATCGTCACATGCATCTTCAAAAGAAGGTGGCTCTTCATTACACCAATAAGAGAATAATCCACAAAATTACTTGATGCATTGTGAGAGCTTGATCTTGTTCTACCAAGTAAAGGTGCACTCAATTTGCTGTCCTGCAAAGTTTGTTTCAGCCACTTTGGCATAGTTTGTGCACTCTTGATAGACATGCGTTCATTATGTAATACATCATCAACATTTATATGATGCATGGGCTGAATTTCATGCTCATTTTCAGCCATATTTTGACGCAAATGTTCAGCCATATATGGTTGGAAATTTCGAGCAGTTTTGACAATTTTTGGCTGAATTTTTTCAGCCATGTTTGGCTGGAAATTCTCTGCATTTTCAGCCCCATTTGGCTGGAATTTTTCAGCCCTTTGAGCCTCAGTTGGCTGGTCTACATGATCATAGTCATGTGCACCATTTTGGAACAAAGGCATGAGTGTATTGAACACATCTTGTGAGCTAACTGTTGGCTGTTTTTTGCATTCAAGTAGAGGGAAAACTGAATTTTCAGCAAATACCACATCTTGACTCACAATAATTGTGTTCGTCAATGGATGGTACAAACGATATCCCTTACTTTCAGCACTATAACCAACAAATATACATTTCTTTGCCTTGTCATCAAGTTTGTGATGATGTTGTGATGGCACAAGAGCATATGTCAAGCAACCAAACACACACATATGACTAACCATAGGCTTATGACCATTCCAAGCCTCATAAGGAGTGATGACTCTCAATGCTTCTGTAGGGAAGCGATTCAACACATAATTTGCACACATGACCGTTTCCATCCAAAACTTATCAAGAAGATGCTTTCCGTTAACCATACATCGTGCCATTTCAAGAAGTGTTCTATTTTTACACTCGGCAACACCATTTTGCTGTGTATATGGCACTGTACATTGATGTGAAATACCTCTTTCACGAAGAAAAGCATTAAACTCATGTGACATGTATTCACCACCACGATCTGTGCGTAGAGTCAAAAGCTTTTGTGAAGAAAAATTTCAGCCATAGCTAAAAATGCTTTGAAGCAAGAAAATACCTCATTCTTTGCTTTCATAGGATACACCCATGTATGGCGAGTAGCATCATCAATGAAGGTAACAAAATATACATGCTTCCTTAAAGATGGAGTCTTGACGAGACCACATACATCACTATGAACAAGCTTCAATTTTCTTGTAGTGTGTGTATGACTATCTTTTGGAAAAGAAGCACGATGCATTTTTCCAAGAATGCAACCTTCACATGCATGCTTTTCAATGGACTCAAGTGTAGGCAAACCAATAACCATGTCCTTCTTTTGCAAGTAAAGCAAACTATTGAAGTTCAAGTGACCAAAACAAGCATGCCAAAGCTCCATTTCAGCCATGGAAGAAGTATGAGCACCCAAGGCATTCGAGGAAGCCCTCTTGTATGTATCCATGCGATACAAACCATTACATAATGTACTGGACATTATGATAACATCACCATCGCTGAAATCATGAACCATACACTTATCATCAACAAAGTGTACATGAAGTCCAGCTTTGGCAATCGACGGAATTGAAATTAAGTTCTTCTTGATATCGGGCTCATACAATGCATTTTTCAAGAGAATCACACCTCCATTTGCAGCCGTAAGCTCAATTTCTCCTACTCCAATGATAGGATAAGAGGCATTGTTTGCACACACCACATGTCCTCCTTTGGGTGCATCTTTCAAAGAGGCAAAAAAATCTTTTGCATGATGTTATGTGCTTTGAAGCACCACTATAAAAGAACCAATCCGAATCGGTAGAATGCAAAGAATCATAATGACATGTAACAACACATGCCCAAAAATCTTGAGCCATATTAGCTTCATCATTCTTTACATTTGCTGAATTTTCAGCAATAGACATGCCGGATTCCTTCTTCTTTTCATTGCGTTTAGCAAGCTTTCTACACTCATCAATAGTATGACCAGCCTTTCGACAATATTTGCATCTCTTCTTGTTTTGCAAATCAACATCATTAGAGGAATGAGTGAAAGAGGAAGGTTGAGGCTTTGGTTTTGATGAACCCAAAGCTGAACCATACTTGCTTTTCCCCTTTTGTGAGATAGCAAGTGCTTGCGTTCCCTCAATCAAACCACTCCTATTCACTCTAGATTGCTCTTCTTGCAAAAGAAGAGACAGAGTCTCATCAAATGCATACATATTGGGATTCCCTTTTGCAACCGAATGGAGTGTAGTAGCAAAGCTTTGAAAAGATTCCTATAATCCTTTCAACAATGAAATGAGTGATGCATCCGGAATGATCTCATCTATGCTTGCCAATTACTCTTTCAAGTCCTTCATGCGTGTCACATACACATCCACCGACTCATTTTCAGCCATACATACATCTTCAAGTTTCGTCCTCAAGTATGCAACACGTGCTTCATTACACGCGGCATACAAAGAAGCAAGTGTCCCATGCCTGTCGTGATGTAGAACATGACCAAATGTGTGGAACTATATGACGCTTCACAGAAAGCGCAATCAAAGCATGAGCTTGAGAATCTTTTCCATCCCATCTAAGTTGCTCTTGTGTAGGTGGAGAAGGAGAAACCACTGTATTCGAAGAAGAAGCTCCATCTGTGACGGTAGAATGTGAAGTAGAAGAACCTGTGGGTCTTCGATCTGCATCTGTCACTATGTTCCAAAGTTGTTTAGCAATAAGAACATGTTTCATCGTGTAAGACCACATCGCATAGTTGGTTCCATCAAGCTTATCTTCAGCTTGAAGCATGCCAAACAAGTCATTGCCCGCCATTTCACTAAGGAACAAGAAAGTGACAAAAACTTTACTTCGACGAAAGCTGAAATGAATGCTGAAATTTCAGCTCGCAAACCATCACTTTGATGGCAATTCTGACTGCACGAATGGCTTCGAAATGGGGTAAAACCCCAGTGCAACTAGTGGAAATGTTTCTTGGCTGCTGAAATTCACTGTTCTATGCTCCGAAGTGTATCTTCTATGCTATCTTGTAACTTCAATCATGAAATGTGAAAATTAAATTTGGAGCTGTTTACATTTCTCTCATATGTAATCTTCTCTTCATGATGTGCCCAGCATGCATCATCTGAAATATTTATAAATGTTATGATACCCCTTTCAGATCATAGTTTCCTTGTCATCTTTCCTTCAAGGCTTTAAAAAAAATCATTTGTGGTTACTGACTTTGATGTTGAAATTGAAAGTAGAAGCTTGATTCAACCAGTCAAGCTATGTTGCTTAAATCTTTTGCACGCATGACATGGGAACACATTGTGAGCCTAATGCAAAATGTAATTCCAAACTGTAGAAAACATTACAGTGAGTTGTTCAAGTCAGTTGAAGTTCAAGCTGAACATCTAATTCTTGGCTGGGCACAAAAGTGAATATTGAGTTGACCTTACCTGATATTGAATATGTTCATTTATGTGATGCATATAAATGTTTGCAGGTGAATGACAATGCTCCAGTTCAATGGGCCAATGTCAAAGCCAAATTCAATGAAATTAATGACTTGCATGTCAATTCCAAATGTTTTTCAGATTATGTGTGTGCTAAAATTACAAAAGATTATATTGCTATGAAAATTCATTAATAGCCTGCTAAGGATGGAAACTCCATAGTAAAATCATGCATGCAATGCCTCATAAGGACTAGATCTGGTTCATATCTCTAAAGAAATCTCTTGCTTATACTCCAAAAATACTTGATATATAAATGGGTGATGCTTGCTGATGCATTGCAATAATCTGCCTCTGAAGAAGTTTTAATGGTTGTACAGTCTCTAAAAAATGAAAAACACCAGGTGTGGATGGTCTTACTAAAGAGTTTATTGTGGCATTCTAGCTCTCCCTACATCAAACAGTGATAGAAATATGTAATAAAATATGGAGTGATCAAAAAATGCCTTTCTCATTCAAACTTGGTTGGACTAAATTTCTACGAAAAACTGTATGTCTAAGCAAATCGGGGATTGGAGACCCATTACAATGATGGACATCAATATAAAGTTTTTGCAAATCTTTTCACGTTGAGACTAAAGTCAATTATCCATACAGTGGTGCATTCTACACAATTTGGCTTCATACATCATGGATCGGTTTTTGAAAACATCCTTCATATAATTAGACATTGAGCATGCTGTGAAATCTAAGAAGAAGATGATACGTATGTAAACTGATTTTGAAAAGGCATTTGATAATGTGCTTTGATTTCATTGAAGGAGCCATGCAAAACCTCGGGTTCTAAAAGAAATTTACGCATCTTATCTATGCTTTTGCTGAAGATAGTGCTTCATATGTGGAGATGAATAGACGATTAATTCAATCTTTCCCTATTCACAATCTGTAAGGCCCTTGGCGAGCACGACATATGTACACATCGGTGTCAAGTAACCAATCCTCACCCACAAATTGTCAATCCAAAAGACAAGTATTTGATATGAAAACCTCCACCACATCAGTAGATGTGTATGATCAAGAAGAGTCATGCACACATGCACAAAAATACACACACAAGGATGCAAGTAAGCCTCACTCACAAGCAAGGCACAAGAGCTCCCAAAAAATTCACGATCTTGATTAAAAAAGAGAATGAGAAAGAGGAAGAATAAACTTACAAACAAAGATTACACTTTTATAGCCAACTTTAAAAAAGTGGTCCTATTCACACTCTAATGTCCACCATGTATAAATAGATCCTAAACCCTCATTTGGTATCGGATTTGAGCACAAAAAAAAAAAAAATCCAAAGATTTTTTAAAGGGTTAAGGAATCGTGCCTTAAACTCAAGCACTCCTTTGCCTTGCACATATATGGAGCAAATTACAAAAAATGGGCTTCGTGCATGATTCTAGTAGGTTGGTTTCTATGTGTAAACGGCCAACTTTTTGCTTGAGCACATCCACCATGCTTCTTTGCTTCCATTTATCATGACCTGGACTTCCCTCTCTCTTTTGGTCGTCAAAAGCACCTCATGAGTTTCATCTCCAATGAGCATCAATTCCAATGTTTCCTTTTTTTTGGGGCCAAAGTGCTGTCTCATGCCATTCAATGAATTTTGCTCCATGGAATTCAGCAGATAGCAATGGGGTTCGCAGATGATACTTTTATTTTCGCAAAAGCATCTGATGATAATATTCAAACTAAATTGTAGTACTGGTAAAGTGTGCAGGTCTCTAAGTGAAGGTTGCATGTGGCTAATAAATGCTTCATATATAGTCACCCATGAAGCTTTGGAAGTGATCAAAGCTCACACTTTGGAGATGGCTTGAGGCTGGAGATAAATCTCCTTTGATCATCTATTAGCTGCACTCTTCCTTGATCACCCATCAGGTGCACTCGCCCGTGTATACAAGATGAAGTTGCCCATGCTCTATTCTCAAACAAGAGGTCACCCATACTCCCTTCTTAGGACTTGAAATTGCCCTTGTCACACATACTTGAGGTCGCTCAAGTACACACACGCAAGAGGTCACCCAGTATCACATACTTGAGGTTGCTCAAGTACACATGCAGGAGGTCATCCACTGTGACATACTAGTGGTCTCCCATCTGCACCCCATGCAAGAGGTCACCTTGTACTCTTCATGAAGTCGCCCAAGGAGTTGAGGTCGCCTTTGTGGTGGCCCTTCTCAGAATAAGATCTCCATTGTGTGACAGATAGTTGGCAGTATACCTCAATGGATAGATGGTTGCCCATGTTCAGGGGAAGATCGTAACCCATGTTCAATTGAGCAAGGATTCGCCCATCCCACATGTTGTACAAACATGAGCTGTTGATCAGTCTTGCCATCTGAAGGCTCATAGTAAGAATACACGGGAATGTTCAGAGAGATAGTGAGGAGCTCATAGACATACCAACTGGGGGGTAAAAGACAAGGACTAGACAGTGATGAAGAAAGTGTCCAAGGCAGTTGCATTTGTAGGTGGCATTCCACATGGACAACTGCCTCGTAAGGGCAATTACCTGCCCACTATTGGGCACTCACCTAGAGGGCTCCTCCCCCTGCCAAGAATTCTTGTGGTGTGCAAGCCTATGTTAGCGGCCATTCTCACCCTCCACCATGGAATGGACCTGAACATGCACATCTATCCAGTGGACTCCCAATGTCTATATAAGGAGTCCAGTCTCATTTTGCTACTATACTTATTCTAGGATTATGCTCATTCTTGCATCCAAGGTCTCTAGGAGAATGACTACAGTGTCTTGTCTATGAAGTTGATTGACTTCTCTGTCTTAGATACTAAATGAGCTCTGCAGTAATCTCTGTTGGCTTAATTTTTTTAGTCTATTGTTTCTTGTACAAGCTGGTCTACTCTTGCACTTAAGTCTTTTGGTTGGTTGTTGTGTCCTAAAGCACAGAATGTGTTACGGAGTGTACTTCTCCAAGAAGAGCCCATCCCCTAAAGTAGCTACTAGACAGGGACAGCTATACATACTTTCCTTTCTAACTTCATTTTCTTCGATGTACCTGTTAAGGACAAAGTTGGTTGGATAATGCAAAGTATTAAGACTAAAAAGGAATTATGACATTCTTTTTAATGGCCCCTTCATGTACATGTAAGGATTGTGCAAGCTTTTATGCAACCTTACTCTTGCTACATTGAAAAAGAACATCATTTCCAAGAGTTTGAGAAGTTGGTAAAAATTGTTCAGTAGTGCTCTCCACATGGAGCTACATTTGCAGGTCCAGATTTGTTGGTGGCCTTGGTATTTTGCAACTTCAAGCACCTAGAAATGCAAGAAGTGCCATTTTCTTGATGCAAATATGCTCATGTGCTCTTCCTTTATTGGCTAATAGTTTGACTTTCAAAGACAAAGAGGATACGTATTACAAAGGAATCTGACATTTGGATAATTGGAATGAATTCTTTTCCCATGCACCATTATGATCTTCTTCCACTTCTTTAAATTTTTTGAAAACAAACTTTAAACAGGTGGACACTTCGTTGAAATGGAATGGAAGATAGCAACATGTGGATAATTCTTTTGGTTTACTGTCACCATATTAATCATTTCTCTCTAATCTACCATTAACATACAGTTTAAGTGTTGCTATTACATATACTATAATAAGGGAATAGATTCCATGTTTTAAGTGCTATGATGTTAGATGGACGTTTCTATCGTCCCTTAGCATAAAAAGAAGTTTTGCAATGGATCTGACATATAGGAATAGATGAGTCAACTTGTACCGTTTTTACAGCAATACCAACTCTTGCAATAAATACATCGTCAACTTGGCATCACCAGTTGCATGCAAAGCACACAATGGTGATCTGGGAAACAAATATCTACTACACCCAACTCATTCTGTCATATAGCATCTCTATCCAATGCAACTCAACGTAGAATTTTAAAAAATCACCAACCTAATGAAAAAATTGCAGTGTATCTTGAAGCTGTACATGTCATTCAGGATGAAAATGTTTATGTGGAGGAACTTTAGGATCACTTTACTCTGATTGCATTTCTATCCAAACATGGCTCGGCTTGAGTTGAATGTCTGCATTGCACTTCTTATGCTGAAAATATGCAACATGCTTTTTGGTTGTGTGCATATATACAAAGATGTTAAAATATTATATTTCTTTTCCCCCTATGGAAAGAAAAAACTACAAAATTCAAGTGCACCTTGTTATTTGGATCGATGGATAAGCATCAATTGCGGCTATTGCATCAATGTATCTTTTTCCTTGGAACATTTGGAAGCACAAAAACAAGGACATTTTTTTATGTATCGGATACCTAGTCTCAAGTTCTCTTAGCAAACGTGCAAAGCCAAGTTGAGATTGGATATCCATTGGCAAATAAAATAAGAATGCTACATGCTCTATATAGTTTGTGATGCTATGGGGGAATTGTTGCTACTAACTCACATTCAAGATTTGTATAGCCAATGATGATTTTTGTATATGCACTTAGTCCATACGCACTTTATTTTCTGTTTGTAGCCCCTGAAATTTGTAGCATCCTCCTCTCAGATAGGGGAGATGGTCTCCCTTCTCCCTCTTTTGTACATTTTATGGACATAATAACGTGAGAATTCCTCCCAAAGAAGAGCAAAACTACACACACACACACACACACACACACACACGTGTGTACATGTGTGTGTGTGTGTGTGTTTGGGGGGGGGGGGGGGGGGGGTTACAAAAGAGTGTAAGGGGAATAGCAGCTCCCATATCCCACAGAAATATCTCAAAATCTATGACCCTAAGACTAAGCTGCATGAAATCACCACCTCAGTACATGGGCAAAGGTGCTTCACGTCATCATCAAAAAATTTGATTGTAGTAAGTTCAACTATAACTGCTATGTACAGTTTTGCTTCAACATGCCTTGTCGAAAATACTATAGATTGTTAGCAGATCACTTGGTATGTAATCCACTAAACATCATCCAAGATTCTCTGCATTTTTATTGGGAATACCTCAAACTTTGACACATCAATATTCAATGGCAATTTGGCTTTATCAAACTGGCATGAAAAATTGGGGAACAAATTGCCTATTTCTGAAGACATCTCTATTTTTATGGTGTCATATATTCCAAAGAAGATAGAAACACATCTATGGATTGTTCTAGTCCAGTGCACAAAAAGAGAAAGAAAACACATTTGACTTGAGTGGAGTTCTCTTTCTAGAGGTAATTACATAAGCACATTCCAAAATCTATCCAAATGAATACAATTCCAAAAAGCATGTCACATGTTCTCCGCATGAGAGATACAATGAAGACAATGGACACCATCAACACCATCAGAATCCTTTCATTATTGCAAGCAACAAGATTTATATTATTTACATCCACTGCAGCATTTGATCATGACATTCCTATAACGAGAACATACAACATGACATTCCTAAATGAGATTGTAAAGAACAATTTTAGGAGATTTTATAAAGCGTTGACTTCATCCCCAAAAAAATCCAAATACTTCGTAAATGAAAGTACTTAAGCATACCACAAACATACTGGATCAGTTACAATATCATATCTAGCACACCTATACCGGATGATAGTTATTTTGTTTGCGCGATACCGAGCTGCCAACATAGTGAACAGAAGGTACTAAAAAAAAGGGGCTCTAGAGATTCGAGCCATGATGAACATGATACCAAAACGGATGATTATATGGAACTAAGACTGCCAACTTGTTTGTTACTATGTCAAAAAGAGGCATTTTAAGAAGAGCGTTCAGTAGGGGTATCATGACTCGTAATCTCGTTGTTGAAATGTTGACAACGCATAACGCAGGATACTAACACAACATGTCACAGCGTCATACCTACATAAGCAATGTAACTAGCAAAAAATATTACATCGCAGAGGAGGACACCTGCAATGCTAAGTATTTGCGTTATCCCTCTTGCCAGTTGGTTGGCAGTCCACAATTAATGATACTAACATAGCAATTAGCAACAGAGATACTAAACTACCTTAATTAACAACTCCCATGTTGACAACATGAAGCCTGCCATAATTATGTAAAGGTTGGAACTGTAATCCCACAAGTTGGATAATATAGTATGTCTGACATATCGAAAGTCAAAGTCAGTGAAAAAAGATATCACAAGCGCAGAAAGCCATAAGGAAGCAGTGCATCCACAAGTACTGGTACATGCTACATCATGACAGATGATATAGAGCAAGTCGACATCAAAAGCAACAGATAACGGCCAGGAAAGCGCTATGCTAACCTAATACATTGACGGTAGAGCGATTAATCGAATTTTCCACTCTATATATTCTGATTTTTCCTTAAGGATCACACAAATCAAGCCTCAGGCTTAATCTGCACACTGACTGTTCTACATAAAGGCAGATATCGATTTTAGGATGTACTGTCACCAAATTTCGGAAACAATGATATCTAGCAATCCCACTTTCAGAGCATGTGCTTCCCTAAAACAGTCGACGATGGAGCGGTTAGTCATATTTTTCCACTTACATAATCAAGTTTGATCTATTTATGGGAGGAAGACCTCTAACACAGATGCTGGACTACCTTACAGGTTTTACAAATGAAATTGTAGGCTAGGGTCGTTAAAAGACCCTTCCAAAAATTGGCGTGTAGGAAGCTCTGAAGTAGGAGCAACCCAACACGCACCAAACGGTTAGCGTGTTCGACTCTTGTGGATGTTAGCACGACAAGCCATCGCTGGACGCTCATCAGCTCGTCGTCTTTCATCCCTCGAGAAGGACGTCGAGTCTCAAAAGGCATGGAGCACATTATTTATAAGCTAATTCAAAAAACTAAATATGTGGGTTTTTTCTTTACAAATCCGACTCAACTACACCACCTGCGACGGTGCGACCTCAATTCATGATTTTCCGGCACTTATCGATTCATACACAACCAAATCTTCACATGCCATAGATTTATTGGTTTTGGAAAACATTTTTTCCACTCTTTGTGAACTTAGGCATGGCTATACGAGCCTTGGGATGCATACACTCCATTGATATTTTGACATGTCGACAAAGGCGCTCACATAAGGTGCATGAGGCCTTTTTCTCACCCCTAGTATATGGTGAAGATAGCATGCAAATAGTTGGAAGATCCTATTTTTGACTTCTTATTGATTTTCACTTGTTTTGATGGGTCTTTTGACATTTTTCATTTTTGACGGATTGTGATAACATTCACATTTAATAAATTGATAGAAGATATTAAGTGTACAACATCGATTCTCTTTGAAGATTTAATCCTTTTTGCCACTTACAAAACTATAAAATTTGGCTAAATTCTTGGTATTTGTAGAATTTGATTAAAAAAACCTAGCTTGGAAATAGAGCCCTTAAGTATGTGAAGTTACGATCAATTCATCAAGATAAAAAGAGGATTTGTTGGGAGAAAATCATGAATTAGTTCACACTTGACTTGGGACCAAAAATTTCAAGCAAATTTCATGGTTCCAAATACTTTTTAGCTTCCTTTAGGCCTTCCTTATGTTTTTGTTGATTATTTCCATTCCTAGGAAAAAAGAAAAAATAGAAAGAAAGAAATAAAGAAAGCAAGAAAGAAAGAAACAAAGAAACAAAGAACACACAAAATGTATGAGCCTACAATTAGGATGCTTTAAATGTCAATCTAGAATGGTTCAAATCCAACATTGGTGCCATTTTGTTGGCCAAATTTAGATAGAAAAGTGGAATTCATATCTACTTTTGGGGACATGAAGATTTGTCCTACAATAGAAGAGAGGATGTCTAAGTTCAAGGAAGAGTATGCACGTCCCTTATGGTATATGTTTGTGAATGGATTAGGTGTTTTCATATACTTGGATGTTCTTAATATATTAGTAGTCAAACTTAAACATGTTCAATTAGGCAATATATTCTTAAAATTAGCTATAAATTTTGAAGAAGGATCCTACCTAGATAAGATGAGGGATGTGCATATGCTGTGTAGCTTCCTAGAAAAGTCTAATGATTATGGAGAAGTAGTTCGTGGTAGTCAAATTCCACTTGAAAGGGAACAACAAAAGCTAGTCTCTAGGCCTCACAATAAGGTTTCCCCTCTAGTAATCTTAAGTGAGATAAAACTCCTCATGATGTTAGACTCATAAGTCTCTATATAATTGAAGGCATAGACAAAGTGTTTTGGGTGTTCACTCCATTCAGTGGAAAATGACCAAACCCCATCACCATCTACAAGACAAAAGAACTTGAGGTACATGGTAGACCTACACTCATTGCTTTTACCTCAATAATCAATGTGTGATGACAACTAGTGCTCTTTTGGGGTTCTCTATTGATGAAATATATTTTCTTGAAAGTATGTGTTGCAGTGCTAACAATCATTGGCCTAGAATTGGATAAGGTATTGAAGGTTCTTATGCTCATATCTTGGCCTAAGTGCTTGAAAGTAAGGTTTTTTGAGGGGTTAAGCCTGTTCTTGCTTAGCATAATGTTGTAATGCAAATTCATATGGCCACAATTGGTATGTAGGAAGTTGATGCACTAGTGGTTGCTCTTAAGGCTATGCCGCCCCCATGAATGACATACTTCAGAACATTGGAGATAGTTCCAGCTTATAGATTCCTTCCTTGCAACATCAAGCATGGAATCAATTAGCTTATCACCTGCCATATAGTGGCCCTATGAAAAACACAAAACTAATAGGCCTAAAAAGTTGCATGAGTGGTGCATTTCTGACATTGTCCATAGTTCCACGTTCCAATTTCATTGGGATTACACATGGAACATAGTGATCACCAATTGATTAATTAAAATGCTCATTAATTTTTACAATTATAGATTTTAATAATCATCACACCTTCCCATGGTGTCAATTTCATGTCCATCACAGTTAATTCTCTGCAGATACCAGAAAGCCACTTGCCAAAGCCACCTCCATGCTACATTTTTCATCTACAACCATATTTGCAAGCACACTAGCGGCTCTCTCCAAGACACCATTGAAGTGTTTTGATAGTGGTGCACCATAGTGCACTCTCCTTCTTGAGAGCTCCATGAAGATATCCTCATAATAGAAAACCGAGCTCCTAGGGCTGCACAGGTACTCCGCACAGAGGTTGCAAAATATGCAGAAAACACAGTACACAAGGAGCATGAACACAGACTTCTTAGGTGTTACAAATGCAGTCAAACTTATAGTATGTGACTGAACATGCCACTATATGTTTTATTAAAGAACATATACAAAGAAGTGTCCAATGGCCATTTGGCCTTTCACATGGACACTAACGGTAAAAATCTCCCACCAAAGGCCAATATGGCCAAAGTAACTATGGGAGAAAAATAAAGAATGATAAAGAATACCTAAGTGCAAGTATACAAACTATACCTCCCACCTGATGGGCATGTTACACAGTAGATAAGTGACTATGTAAGATCATGAATCAAGTAACCGCCATCAAGTGACAACAGTGTCGAAAGCTATCCTGTGGTAGAGCTTTAGTCAAAGCATCTGCAACATTATCTCGAGTGTGAACCTTCTCAAGAATAATGTGCTTAGTGGCTAAGCAATCTCTCATGAAGTGATACCTCACCTCAATGTGCTTGGTCTTTGCATGATAGACCGGATTTTTAGCCAAAGCAATGGCACTCTGACTATCACTTAGCAAACGAGGTACATGCTGAGGTAAACCCATATAACAAGCAAGACGAGAAAGCCACAATGCTTCCTTACATGCCTCACTTGATGCAACATACTATGCTTCTGTGGTGGAAACAGTTGTACATTCTTGAGGACGAGATCTCCAAGAGATAGCACCTCTAGCAAAATGAAAAATATACCCTGATGTAGAGTTACGATTGTCTACACAACTAGCATAGTTAGAATCTGTGTAACCAATAATGGATGCTTTCCCTCTACCTAAGCATAGACACTTGTCCTTAGTGCCACTCAGATATCTCAAAATCATCTTGACCACTTCCCAATGTTTCTTGCCAGGATTAGGCATATACCTGCTCACAACTCCCACTGCAAATGCAATGTCTAGTCTCGTAGCTACCATAGCATACATGAGACTACCAACAGCAGACTGATAGGGAATTTGGGTCATGAATTCCTTTTCCTGATCTGATTTGGGGCAATCATCCTTGCGCAATTTCACATATGTGGGTAAAGGTCTACTCAATGCCTTTCCACCCTGCATATTGAACCTGTGAAGTACTTTGGATATGTACTCACTTTGAGACAAGTATATGCATCTTTTACTGCTATCACGAGTAATGCGCATGCTAAGAATATGTTTGGCATCCTGCAAATCCTTCATATCAAATGTCTGACTCAACTTCTTTTTGAGAATTGACAAGTCATAAGAGGACTTTCCAGCAATCAACATATCATCGACATAAAGTATCAAGCATATCAAACTGCCATCTGAGCATCTCTTTATGTAGACACAATGATCCTCATTGCTTCGAGAATAGCCTTGAGACTTCATAAAAGCATCAAAATTTTGGTACCATTGTCTAGGGGACTTTTTAAGTCCATACAAGCTCTTCTTGAGCTTACAAACTAGAATTTCCTTGCCAGGAACTACATAACCCTCATGTTGTTCCATATAGATCTCATCTATAAGATCTCCATGCAAGAAAGCAACTTTTACATCCATTTGGACTAGCTCTAAGTCCTCCATTGCAACGAATCCAATCAACATGTGCAGGGTAGTCATCTTGACCACTGGAGAGAAGATTTCCTCGAAATCAACACCATGTTGTTGCTTAAAGCCCTTTGCAACAAGTCGTGATTTATACTTTGGAGAAGCACTATCTAATGTGAATTTTAGCTTATATACCCATTTACATGGTAATGCTTTCTTGCCCTTTGGCAAAGGTACTAAATCCCAAGTACCATTCTTGTGAATAGAATCCAACTCACTCTTCATGGAACGCTCCCACTTGACATGATCCTCTGTTTGCATAGCCTCTTTGTAGCAAGAAGCCTCATCGGCATCTGTTAGCATAACACAATCTAAACGTGGAACATGTCTATCAGGTGGCTGTGAGACATGTGCAAAGCATCTCAATGATTGCTGAACAAGAACATGTGCAGATTGATCTGATCGGACATTCTCTTGAACGTCCCTATGTGCAACATGTTTATGCATGCTAATTGGAGGACTAGTATCCTCAAACACCACTCTTCTCACTTCAAACTCCTTAATGGGCTGTTTATGCATCTTAGACTCATTGAAAAGGACATCACTACTTCTGATCACTGATCCTGTTTCAAGATCCCATAAGCGATATCCAAATTGTCCTTCTCGACCATATCCAAGAAAAATGCATTTCTTTGACTTATGGTCTAGCTTTTGTCTAAGATTATTGGGTATATGAACATATGCTTCACACCCAAAAACTCAAAGATGATCATAATATGGTGGCTTCCCTGTCCATAACTCTTGTGCCACGTTCAGGCCTTTGGCAGTACCGTGAAAGGTTAATCACATGAACTGCACTCAATATTGCTTCTGCCCAAAAGCCTTGTGAGAGGTTTGCATGATGCAACATAGAAACTACTCTATCTGAAATAGTTCTATTCATCCTTTCAGCTACACCATTTTGTATTGGCGTATAAGGAGCTGTAAACTCTCTATGAATCCCTCTAGACTGATAGAAAAGGCTGAATTCATGTGAGATATACTCATCCCCATTATTTGAACATAAAGCCTTAAGCGTTGATCCTTTTTTCGTCTCAACTGAAGCAAGCCATTTTTTGAAAGTAGGGAATACCTCATCCTTCAATTTGATAGGATATACCCAAACTTTTCTAGTAGCATCATCTATGAAAGTGACAAAGTAAAGAGAACCACCTGAGGACCTAATGGGCATAGGACCACACACATCTGTATGAACGAGATGCAAAGGCTTAATTGAAGAGTCAATGTGTATTCTATGCAAATTTTTTGTTTGCTTTCCATTTTGACAATGCTCACAAAATGAAAAATCAGAGAAAGATAACACAAGTAAGTAGTCAGAACGAGAAAGATTTTCCATTCCACTATGAGATATATGGCCCACATGACCATGTTGAATACAAGAAATAGGTTGTTCAGTAACAACTAACAAGTGTTCTTTCTGTGATACAAATAAAGGATAAAGTGAGCCAACTCTGCTTCCTTTTGCAATAACCATATTGCCCTTTGATATACAAAAGGATTGAGCATAGAAGACCATCTTGTAATCAAGGTCATCAAGTTGACCAACCGACATCAAACTACATGATAACTGAGGTACATGGCATACATTATGCATAGTAATTTTTGAACCATCAATGAGTTGCACAACCACATCTCTAATCCCCACAATGTCACACTAGGAAGAGTCACCAAGTCTCACGGTACCAAGAGACTTTGCTGCATAATTAGAGAACCATTCTCTGTGTGGTGTCACATGGAAAGAAGCACCAGAATCGCATTAATTTCTTCAATCCTTCACATTCAAAGTAGATGGTGCAGGTAACTGTTTAACATGCCCATCAACATTATGTCCTTTACCTTTAACATTCTTTAATGCATAACAGTCTTTCTTCATGTGTCCTCTCTTATGACAATAATGACATTCGATATCCCTCTTCCTTGACTTACTTCTACTCTTATTCCATTGACCATTCTTTTCCTTGTTCTTGCTCCTGCCATGTTATTGATTCTTTCGTTGGTAAGAATCACAAACATTATATGCATCTCCACTTTGAGTGCCAACCATAGATTTTCTATGAATCTCCTCACTCAAGAGTGCTCCACATATGTCATCATAGACAAGTTTACCACTAGGTGCACTATTGCTAAAAGTTGTGCAAAATGTATCCCATGATGATGGCAAGGTGCCTAACAACAATACTGCTTTCATTTCATTATCCATATCCATTTTTTGAGCCTGTGGATGGGAGAATATAGCATCAAACTCATTTGGATGAGCAACAACACTATCTATGTCCTTCATGCGAAGGTCATATAATTTTCTCATTAGATACACTTTATTTGATGTCGTCTCTTTTTCATATGTATTGCATAACTTCTTCCAAAGCTCCTCTACACTTTCACAGTCTAATACTATAAAGTAAACATTATCTACTAGGTGCAAGTGAATGGTAGACCTGGCCATTTCATCTAACTCATCCCAATCATCTTCATCCATGTGAGCATGCTTCTTTGAAATTCCATTTACTTGCTTCCATTGCCTCCTTTGGATCAACACATCTTTAATTTGATTCTTCCATAGAGCAAAGTTTGTGCCATCAAATTTTCGGATCTCAAAATGGTCTTTGCCCTACAAGTTATAACTCCTCCTTAGAACACTGGCACTAGACCCTGATCCACCAGATGTGCCTGAGACCTCTGATGCCATGATGGTAGAGAACTGAATAGAATGATAATGGAGCTAAAAGAGTCCAGATACCAAGGAATAAGTGTATCAAGGAGTAAATCAACCACTGTATAGTTGACAAAAAAAAAATTTGGGAAAAATTTTTCCACTCTACAAAACCAGCGTATGACCAGTGTCAAAATATCATAAAACTGCAAGTACTGACATGTTTACATGCATAGTGAATCACTGACTCCACTACATATAATCAATTACCCAATAGAAGCCAACTAGGCTTATCGAGCACCTATGAACAACTATCATACATCTCCTATGGTGAGGCTGGGTAAGTCTTCCACCTTTTTATATTTATTGTCCGAGAATTACAAAGAACACTCTTCTTGATGTTCTTGGACCTATGTGAAGAGAAATATGTGCAAAAGTACTCCAAAATGGCTCCAAAAGGCACCCCAAAAATGCTTCAAAAACAGGCATTGAAAGCAAAGAATGAAGTTTTGAGGGACCAAAACATGTTCAAGGTAATGTTAACCTTAGTCTTTCCCCTTCTTCAGACCCCACAAGAGTGTATCTTAGTGGCAAGAGATTGCCATGGTTAAGGGAGCTCCAGGGGGAACAATACTGGGATGACAAGGTATGCCAAGGTGTATGCCTTGGTTGCCGCATTAGTCATAAGCCTTGGGTGAGTGGACGGGAGCTGACTTCACTCGCACAAAAGGAACAAATCTTTTGCATCGAGATGCTCTGATACCAGTGAAGTGTTTTGGTGGCGATGCACCACAGTGCGGTCTCCTTCTTGAGAGCTCCACGATAATATCCTTAGAGTAGAAAACCGAGCTCCTAGGGCTGCACACGTACTCTGCACAGAGGCTACAGAATATGCAGAAAACACAGTACACAGGGAGCACGAACACATACTTCTTAGGTGTTACAAATACGGTCGAACTTACAGTTTGTGACTGACCAAGCCATTATATGTTTTATTAAAGAACATATACAAAGAAGTGCAATTTGGCCTTCCACATGGACACTAACAATAACAACCATCATCATCATGAGTCCACTTAAAAGTAACTCGACAAGTATGTTCATGCCACCAGCCTAAGCTATGGCACCCTTTTGCTTCTTTCCAAATGATAAACTCCATAAGCCCCCAATAACTTCCTGAACCACCTATTATTTGGGAGATCATGAAAGAGCTAATAATATACCAATTCCTCTCTCCAAGGCCACAAATTTGGCAACCTCCACATTGTTGAAAGGTTTTCTATGGGCTTTGATACCTCATATTGCACTCCTTCTCTAAGTGGCTTGGAAAAGTCTAACAAAAGGGGAATAACACCCCCATCCATCACTACCTCTGCTTTATCTTGATCCACAATGGAATTCACATCTTCAATAACAAAAAAGGTGGCCAATGCAGTAGCCACCCTGATGTGGACATCTTCTTGAGAACTTCTTATCAAACTAAGCAATGTAGATGTGCCTTGCTTGAGCCAGAAGCTATCCAAGACTAGAATATTAATATTAAAAACATGCAAAAGAGCATGATAAATAACCCACTCTGTCCAATGGAAAAGCTCTAAGAATATATTTTTTTCATCTTTCCTTCATCCATGTTTGCCCCATTCTAGCATGCCCTCTGCTTTTTTATCTACTAAACTTTTGGTGCAAGCACAAACAATCCCTACATTATATCTTTAAACTTTCCATATTGAGCAACCTATTAGGAGCTTATGGCATGATATCAGTCCTAGAAACATCCAAAGCAACCAAAGAAGTAAGTTTGGTTAGAGTCTAGGAAATAGCATTTTAATGCACATTCCTTATCCAAGCCACATAGAGAAATTGCAAGCTTGTTGCCACTGGTAATTTTGATTCATCTATGATATGACAATGAATCAAACCCAAATCTAATAGATCTGGGCAATGCCTAGCCAAAGCTCCAATTACACCTCCATTTGTTTCTCTGACACCCATGAGCTAAAGGCACTTGAGCAATGGATAACATAATGCCACCACACAAATAGCATTACTTGTATTCCTATGACAGTCAAGACCAAGTTGAAGACCTTTCAATGCATCATATTGAGAACCAAGCATGGATAGCAATGTGTCTATAAGATCCCTACAATTATCTCCACTCAAATCCTTCAACTTGACTATGTGTAATCCTACTATGTCCGACATAGCAACAACACCACAAAATTTCAATTGCTTAAGCTTGCAACATTTGTGGGTTAAATAGGTATCTTTTGTGTAATCTAAACCACAACCAAGCCAAGAAAGAAGGGAAGAGAGAGTTAAAATAGCCATCGAGTGAGAGGAAATGCACACAGCTCAAGGTGTGAATGAGCAAGATAGCTATGAATGAGGAGGGTGTGAGTGAGTGGATTCCAAGCAAAGTATGCATGAGTGAGGAGTGTGTGAGTGAGAGAGAGATAGAGAGGGATTGGGAGAGAGAGAGAGAGAGAGAGAGAGAGAGAGAGAGAGAGAGATACACAACTGGAGAGTGTTAGAGAAAGCTAAAAAAGAAGCCAAAAAGTCAAAGTCAAAGTGGCCAAAGCTTAGCCAAAGGGGAAAGAATATGGACAACGGGGATTTTGAGAATGGAACTGAAGGAGGAAGGGGTCAGTCAAAATTTTTCTAACTCAAAGACCTCTTCAATTTTTTTATTTTCCCCAAACTATGCCTAAAATACTTATAAAAGTGCCCATTTTTGGCATAAAATCCTATTTTTAGTAGTAATCAAACCCACATTGTAAAAATATGAGTAATAATTAAGCTTAAAGGGCATAAGATGAATTTCCACACGAATTTTTGAATCTTTCTCATATCATTTTGGCCTCTAAATAGCCTCTAGAACCTAATTTTAAAGACACGTCCAATATTACACTATGGACAAAGATCTTCTAAAAGTTATAAGAACTTCACTGATATCGCTGACATTCGAGTATCATAAAACTTGTTAAGTGGCAATGACACCTCTCGGATATCACAACATATATGGAGTATCATCCATGATTGATAGTTATTGTTGAGAGTTCCATGCTCCACCCTTTTGTCCAAAGCTAGAATCATTCTCATGCAAGCTCACTTATCCCACATGCAAGGGAATTCTTCCAAACTCCATATAAGCAAGGCCTCCCCTCACTCCTCATAAGTCAGTCACTCAAGCTCTTTGGCAAGAGTGCCCTCACTCTCCTCATGGAGTCTCCATGCTCATAGAGCATCATTTGTAAGTCCTTTCCATTTTAATTTATTCATCATGATTTCAAAATGGTGACAACTCTTTTCTTTAGCAAAGAAGAGGAGAAAGAAAACATAGCACTAGTTCAGGCAATCACACATCCACATACCAAGGCTTAGAAGAAAGATAAAGGCCCCGCATCACTCCCAGGAGGTATTTGTTGATATATTTAGATAGTGATGTGTGTGAACACTCTAGGACCGCCGGGGCACTTTTTTCCCTCTTTAGGAGGTTTTTTTCCCCTGGCTTGTATATATGCCTATTGCCCTAATGGGCTACTTATCTTTGTACATTCTCTAGTAATACATTCAGTATTGTGTGTTGTGCTCCAAGCTTCTTCTTCTTCCTTGTGCTGTTCGCATGCTTCCGCAGACGTCTAACTCCAACAATGGGCTACTTATCTTTGTACATTCTCTACTAATACATTCAGTCTTGTGTGTTGTGCTCCAAGCTTCTTCTTCTTCCTTCTTCTGTTCGCGTGCTTCCGCAGACGTCTAACTCCAACAATTGGTATCAGAGCAGGTCGTCGCTTCATCTAGGGCGTCGTCGACACTCCTCCGGTTGCAGTCTCGTATTCGCACAAAATTTGGTGAGCATACTCAGAGTGTTTTAGAGATCAAAACAGCTTCGCCTTGTTGTGCCGAAATCGCAATCTGAGCTTGTTTCGGCCTCCGAATGCACTATCATAGCACTGTGTAGGCTATTTCGTCTTTTTGTTCCAAAGGTATATACATGTTTCGATTCTCCAGTATAAGCATCTCAAAGTCTTCTACAGGTTTAGCAGAACTTGTCTGGGCAGTTCCGTTCAACTTTTTGAGATACAATCAATTTTCTGCATCAAGGTATTTTAGTCACTGGCCATGGCTGAAAGCAATGATGTATTCCGTATGTTTGTTGTTGAGGATAAGTTGGATGGTTTTGGACATTCTCTAGTAATACATTCAGTCTTGTGTGTTGTGCTCCAAGCTTCTTCTTCTTCCTTGTGTTGTTCGCGTGCTTCCGCAGACGTCGAACTCCAACAATATTCCATTAGTAAGAGAAACCATCTTACTAATCTACCAATATTGCAAGGTTTATTTACTAGATAAAGTAAAGCCTGATGGTTCGTAAAAAATTTAAACTTATTTGCAAGTAGATAATGTCTAAAGCCTTTGACCGCATATACCATGCACAATCCTTCTCTTTCTTGTCATGGTGTAATTTTGCTCAGTCGCATTTAGCTTCATACTTGCATAAGCTATAATAAGATCAATATTACCTTCACCTGTAGGTTGTGGTAGCACACACCCAATAGCATAATTGGATGCATCCACATGGACATGGGATGGCTTATTCCAATCTGGTGTAATCAAGATTGGTGCTAAATACAATCCTTGTTTATGCTCATTAAAAGTGTTTTTGCACTCATCCTTCCACTCAAAATCACTCAAAAGGTTGTGTAGAGGCTTTCCAATTATTGCATACATGTGGATAAAATGTCGGTAATAACCACAATGTCCCATGAAGGCTTGTAATTTTTTGACATTTCTTGGTGTGGGTAACTCGGCAATGGCTCTAACTTGTTCTCATCGATTGAGATTTCGTTTTTTTGACACAATGCATCCTAGAATTTTGCCTTGCTTGACCATGAAAAGACACTTTTCTGGGTTCAAGCAAACTTGACATTCTCTACATTTGCCAAAGATAGCCCTTAATTTGGGACTATGTGTTTGTTTGATGTTGGAATGAGCACATAAATCATCAACATAGAATTCTAAGTTTTTATGCAAACACTCTTTGAACACATGACACATCAACCTTTGAAGTGTACCAGGGGCATTGGATGGTGTAGACTTCCTTGCCTGCTACCCGTTCTAACAAGTGTTCAGTGATAGGAAGTAGATAACTCTCTCCAATAGTAGCTCCATTAACTTTCTTTAAGTTAATGGACACTCACAGCTTTCCATTCTTTTTGGGGACTACTACAATGGGGGATACCCATTCAGTATGCTCGATTTCATAGATGAATCTAGCTTCTATCAAGCGATCTATTTCCTCTTTGATCTTTGTTGCATAATTGCTATTATATGTATATGGTTTTTGCTTCATTGGCTTGGCCTCTAAGGATATGGGAATTCTATGTGAGTAGATATCTGGGTCTACTCTTTTCAAGTCTTTGTAACTCCATGCAAACACATCTATCTGATCTCTTAACAATGCTATCAGTTCTTTCTCTTCTTCTTCGGTCAAATCATGTGCTATATACATGCATCATTCTTCATCCTCTTCTATGGTCACAATACTTTTCTTAGTCTTCTCTTTGTTGTCGTAAGCCACTCCGGTGAGTGATTCTCTATTAGGCATCCATATCATGACCTTTCGATCTTCTATTTCATACTTCTTGAAGTTTTTGCGGACCTCAAGTGCTACCTCTTCTTCTATAGGCTTGGTTATCGGCTTTTCTCCTTTCTTATTCTTATCCTGACTTTCCTTAGTCACTCTCCACTTCTCTTTCATGTGGTGTCTTTCTTGTTTTGGGATCCCGATACTCTTCCTCTGAAGCACAGAAGGGATCAAAAGGATGGACTCTTAATCTTTGTCATTATATTCCTTGGGTTCAATCATATAAGGTTCACACTCTTCAATAACCAAATTATACATGATTGGTTCTATCATGAAATGTGAAATTTCATAGCCATCTTCATCACAATGAGAAGTCCATTGTTCCACATTGATTGCTACATCCATGGTGTCTAGAATTTTGGCCCAACCATGAGGTTCAAATTTTTGTTTAGAAATACTATAGGTGCATAGGTTGGGTCTCAAACTGATCTATGATTCTCCTTCGCACCTACTTCATGAGCAGTTATTCCTTTCTCTTCTTCCATTGCAACTTTGCATTGGGTGTCTTCATGCATCCATGAGGATCCCGATCCCATGGAATGCACTGAATCTATGTCATGTGTTGATCTATGGATAGGGTTCCATTGTAAGCGGGATACGTCTCTGTGTGAGTAGTCCCTGAGATTGACTTTAGTGGTGACTCCTAAATGTTGCAAGTACAAGGAGTTGGTTCCCTAATCCTACACTATTTGCAATTGTCTCATGAATGGTCTACCTAAAATCATCTCATAGACATGGTTCTTGCTAAAGTCACATATGGAAAATGTTCAAACTCTATGCCACATGTGGTGACAATTATTCCTTCTAGTAGTCCTAAAGGCCTCTCAATGTGACTGTTTGCCATTTGCAATTTCATTCTCATTGGCCTGAGTGCTGGCTTGCCCGATCGCTTCCATAAGGAGGCGATACAATATCAACACCGACACCCAAGTACAAAATAGCTTTTGTTGTGTAGCCTGATAAGTAATAGGGAGAAATGTGTTTCCTTCTTCTCCTTTGCTCATATCCCCTATCCTATCCAGGGTATTTCTATCACTATCTTTTGTGATCCCACTTGGGAATGAGTTTTAGTGACTTCTGACACTTGATTAGCTATGTGTTTCCATAGTTCTGGCTTGATTTTGATTAGCTCCTCAAAAATTAGATGGCATTGCACTTTGGTGTTCTTCACTACGTTGATATTCCTAGGTAAAATTCAGGTTTCATTTCTTACCATAACCGTGGGTGCTCTCACATTGATAGACTTAGACTTGCAATTCCTAGAGTTAATTGGATTCGAAGTCTAATCTTTTGCTTGATTGCACATCTTCTTCTTCCCGTAGATAGGAAGAATTTCCTATTTGAATTGATAATGTAGATCATTCACTATTTCCATGGGTGGGGGATTCTCGATCTCTTTTGCCCATTTTTCCTATTGAATCTCTCTTAGGAATTCTTGTGAGTATTGATTCATACAAGAAGAGATTTCCTGATTAGTGCAATTAGGTGCATAAGTTTCCTTGGGAAGCAAGCTTATCCTTTCACTTCTATCAGTACTTACCTTTGATGTAGCTCACTTTCCGAAGTTGGCTATTATCTTCTCTAGTCTCTCTAACAATCCATCAAAGTGCAATTGTGCCTAGGCTAAGTTAGTGCAATTGGAGAGGCCGCTAGCCTCAAATATAGTTTGAGTGAATTCCACCATTTTTGCATAGATTTTGCTTCTTTCAATTTCTAAGTCAACGCTTGGGTAACACTTGTCTAACTCTACCACATTTGGCCCTTCTTGGATTTTGGCATGATATGCCTTGAACATCATGTCTAGGTCTTTTGAGTAGGATTTGCTAAGACCGATCTTGTTCAAGGTGGAGATGGGGTTATATGGGGCTGATTATTGTTAGGTGGTGGTGATAGCGCTGGTGTGTGAGAATGCGTTTGAGATGTGATTTCTATAAGTTTAGCCCTTAAGCTTTCTTCGAGTTCACTCATCTTCTTTCCATTATCTTTTCATCTGCTTATGACTATCCTTCCAAGCTCTCATTCTCTTTTTAGTTGTACTCTCAGCCTCACTGTTGTTTGGACTCTTCTATTGTGCCATGCCCTGGTCTTGTTGTAGAGTATGGGCTCTAGTCACTACTTGCAGTGGGGTTGTAGTGATGATACTTCCACGAGAGTCTACTACCAAGCCAATAACATTGATTGGTGTGATTTTTTATGCATGAGGAGGATTCTTTGGGCAATCCCTTATGAGATGTTCCTTACTGCAATCTGGACAAGAGCCTTGAATGGTTACTCCTTGAGGTTGTCCTAGTGTAGGGATTGGGCAATCTCTAATGAATTGATCTTCTTGGAACCTATGGCATGGCCCTCTAGGCGCTTGGGGTCTCATTTGTCTCTGTTGGGGCCTAAGATGAGGATTCGTGTACATCACATTTTCATATTTTGGCTCCCAACTAGGTTCAGTAGGGTTTTCATAAGGGTAAATCTCAATGTGCTCTAGTGAATCCATGTAGTAAGCTGGTGGAATATCTATGTGCATTGAGTCAAAGCTTTGAGTTTTTGGATAACTTTTTGAAATTTGCATTGGTGCAGGCACTAAGGCTCTACTCAAATTGTCCTTAGCTAATGCATACTTGACCTGGATCACATTGGCTAGGGGTGGAGGTTGTTGACCAAACACTGGTTGAGGTATCAGTTGAGCTTGGTATTGTGGCAGGTAAGGGTGCTAGGGTCTAAAGTAATGTTGTGGTTGGTACTGATTTGGATATCTTCCCTATTGTTGATATGGTTGTGGATAGTTTTCCCTAACCACCTACTTGTTATAAGAGTAGTCCTGTGCACTGTGGTTAGTGTATTGTCTTTCTATTGTGCAGTATTGGCCATTCGTGTTCCCTTGGGGTTGTGCCATGATTGGGCAAACATTAGCCACATGGTCTCCTCCACAAGTATAACATCATTTTACAGAGACCATTGTCGGTGTATGCTTGCTTGAGACTCCTAATTTCTAGGCTACTTTCTCTTCAAACTCATCTATTGAAGTAGCTGGTTTCAAGATGACACTAGTAGCACCGTGTGAGTCCTTATAGATCTTTTAAAGCTCTAACTCAACCAAGTTATCCTCTATGTCGATACACATGTGCACACATTTCTCTATGGATCTAGGTTCCTTTAAGTAGACATAAGACCTTAGCTTGGCACCTAGCAAGTCATCCAAGCAACAATGTCACTAGCTTGGCTGGTGTGAGTAGTTCTGGAATAGGGCATCTTTCTAGGTACCATCTAAATCATCTTCTTGCGAGTCGAACTGTGTCCTAAGGTTTTTGCTTGAAGCTATATATCAGAGATGAGGTATTGTGCTTGATGCCACTCTTAGAAAATTTGTTCATGAGGTCTTCTAGTGATTGATCAATGTTTTTAAATTGTCTCTAATGTAGTAGTTGATACCAATTCAAGGCTGTGTTCTTGAGTGTTAGCCCAGTCCATCATGGTCTGTCAATCATCAATCGCGCAATTGACACTATCAATTGCGATTGAATCTATCTATTGTGATTGATACAAAAAAAGAAAATTTTTGAAAAATTTTTAGGGATTTGTGATGTGCATGGTCACTACACTATAGTGATCCACTTGCTTTTACCAAAAGTTCAATTTTTGTGTCTGTTGCGATTGATAGAGACCAACACCTTAGAGTCTATGTAGAGAAGTTATGTACCTAGTGGAGCTTCTATAGCTACTCAGGATGCTAGTACCTGCAAGAACGCTCACAGAACATGCAAAAACACAATTTGTAAGATCTCTCTCTCTCTCTCTCTCTCTCTCTCTCTCTCTCTCTTGCTCTCACAAGCAGAATGAGGGGAAATGAGGTAGAGGCGGAGATATGGTCTAAAAATTAAGAATTCAGGGAAGGAGGTGGGAGATGGTGGAAGGTGATGATGATGTACAAACAAGGAAAAGGAAAAAAATTATCGAATTACTTACAATTCCAACGTTGAGTCTCTATGTCTTACCATTACACACTCGTCCTCAAAGCTCGTTCCTCGAAAATGGTGCCAAATTTGGTGTCACCCTAGCACAGTGATGAGCATTAATGTGAGGAGATCCACATCATGAATTGTCAATCCGAGGAGACATGAGGGTAGCATGACGACCATGAGCAAGTGAGAGTACAAATGTGTGAGTGAGAAGCATGCTAACATGTACACACATACACACATGTACACATGATAAGACAAAGAGATGGAGTGAAGTAATTCGATGGCAATGCACCACAGTGCACTCTCCTTCTCGAGAGCTCCACGATGATATGCTCAACATAGAAAACTGAGCTCGTAAGGCCACACAAAGTACTATGCACAAATGTTGTTGAATACACAGAAAACACAGTACACAGGGAGCACGAAGACATACTTCATAGGTCTTACAAATGCGGTCGAACTTACAGTCTGTGACTGACCAAGCCACTTTATGTTTTATTAAAGAACATATACAAGGAAGTGCCTAGTGGCCATTTGGCCTTTCACGTGGACACTAACAATAACAATCTCCCACTAAAGGCCAATATGGCCAAAGTAACTATAGGAGAAAAATAAAGAATGATAGAGAATACCTGAGTGTAAGTATACAAACTATACCTCCCACCTGATAGGCATGTTACATAGTATACAAGTGACTGTGTAAGATCAAGAATCAAGTAACCCCCATCAAGTGACAACAGTGTCGAAAGCTATCGTGTGGTAGAGCTTTAGTCAAAGCATATGCAACATTATCTCGAGTGTGAACCTTCTCAAGAATAATGCGCTCAGTGGCTAAGCAATCTCTAATGAAGTGATACCTCACCTCAATGTGCTTGGTATTTGCATTGTAGACTGGATTCTTAGCCAAAGCATGGCACTCTGACTATCAATGAGCAAGCGAGGTACATGCTGAGGTAAACCCATATCACAAGCAAGACGAGAAAGCCACAATGCTTCCTCACATGCCTCACTTGCTGCAACATACTCTGCTTTGTGCTAGAAACAGTTGTACATTCTTGAAGAGGAGATCTCCAAGAGATAGCACCTCCAGCAAAATGAAAAATGTACCCTGATGTAGACTTAAGATTGTCTACACAACCAGCATAGTCTGAATCTGTGTAACCAATAATGGATGCTTTCCCTCTACCTAAGCATAGACACTTGTCCTTAGTGCCACTCAGATATCTCAAAATCATCTTGACCGCTTCCCAATGTTTCTTCGACATATATCTGCTCACAACTTCCACTACAAATGCAATGTCTGGTCTCGTAGCTACCATAGCGTACATGAGACTACCAACAGCAAACTCATAGGGAATTTTGGTCATGAATTCCTTTTCCTCATCTGATTTGGGGCAATCATCCTTGCTCAATTTCACATATGTGGGTAAAGGTCTACTCAATGCCTTTCCACCCTGCATATTGAACCGGTGAAGTACTTTGGATATGTACTCACTTTGACACAAGTATATGCATCTTTTACTCCTATCACGAGTAATGCACATGCCAAGAATATGTTTGGCATCCCCCAAATCCTTCATATCAAATGTCTGACTCAACTTCTTTTTGAGAATTGACAAATCATAAGAGGACTTCCCAACAATCAACATATCATCGACATAAAGTATCAAGCATATCAAGTTGCCATCAGAGCATCTCTTTGTGTAGAGACAATGATCCTCATTGCTTCGAGAATAGCCTTGAGATTTCATAAAAGCATCAAACTTTTGGTACCATTGTCTAGGGGACTGTTTAAGTCCATACAAGCTCTTCTTAAGCTTACAAACTAGACTTTCCTTGCCAGGAACTACATAACCCTCTGGTTGTTCCATATAGATCTCATTTGTGAGATCTCCATGCAAGAAAGCAGTTTTCACATCCATTTGGACTAGCTCTAAGTCCTCCATTGCAACGAATCCAAGCAACATGCATAGGGTAGTCATCTTGACCACCGGAGAGAAGATTTCCTCGAAATCAACACCACATTGTTGCTTAAAACCCTTTGCAATGAGTCATGCTTTATAATTTGGAGAAACACTATCTGATGTGAATTTCAGCTTATATACCCATTTACATGGTAAATCTTTCCTGCCCTTTGGCAAAGGTACTAAATCCTAAGTACCATTCTTGTGAATAGAATCCAACTCACTCTTCATGGCACGCTCCCACTTGACATGATCCTCTATCTGCATAGCCTCTTTGTAAAACAATAACCACTCGAAAAACAATACTGAGCATTAAAAGCAACAACACAAGTGATCATTAAAAGAAACAACACAAGTGCCTGAAGCATCACAGTGTATTCCGCAATTGAGACACAACTAACCAAAGACTACCCAATTACATTGACATACTATCTTCTACACAAGTAAGTAGCTCAGACTCTGTATAATCATCACAAAGTTGCCACAACACACAGTGAGGAGAGTCACCACAACATACAGTGAGCAGATAGAGAGATAGCTGAGAATGGGAGTATGATTGTATGAGATAGATAGCCTAAATGAGAGCTCCATAATTGCTTATATAGACTTTAGAGAGCCAAGTTGAGTGGCCTTGTTGATTCCAATCATTAGCTGCTAAAGTGAACTGCACGCTTCAAAAGGACATAACTAATGGCAGAGATGAGTTATTTCAAGTCGGTCGTCTATCCACTTTTAGGCCTTCTTATGAGCATTTCTGGCATCCACATGGCCTTGTGGTGCCTTCTCCTACAATTTTTGGCACTTTTACCCTTCTACCTACCCTTGGAAAAAAGCCCACAATTATCCTGAAGTGGTGCAAAAAAGCATGCCCAGATTTGTTCACATGGATTCACCTTGAATTTGGAGTAATGCCAATGTTGGTATTCTTTTGGTGGTACAATCTTGGAGGTGGAGTCGCCTTATTCGAGACATTTGGAGTCGCCTTAAATGGGTTTCATACATAAGTTGGTGGTGAGGTAGGGTCGCCTCGATTTGAGGTGCAAAAAGTGCGACCCTTTAATGTCATGAGAGAGCTCACGAGCATGAGTAGGTGCCCTCGTATGCTTATGGGTAACCCTCATGGGCCCACATAAGGCATGGTGAAGTTAACATACATTATTCACTTGGGGATTATTTGGGTCACCCACTAAATCCAAGTTTCCAACAAGGGCGCATTGTCGCCTTTTTCGACACCACATATCTTTACCTTCAATGCCATAGGGTGAGGGTGGGCCTACCAATAAGAGATGAGTAAGGTGATCTGTAATATCCTTCGCAAGGTGACATAATCAATAGATATTGATTTTCATGCTACTGAAAGATCAACTATTTCAAGCAACCACTCAGACAAGGAGTTTGATAATTGATTCCACATGTTCCTATCAGGTGAACGATCTCTCTTAAATCAAAATTCCTCCATGTGGTCGCCTGCACAATAGAAGTTGTGCAATGATGGACGAGAATCCCAACCATTTGTAGACATTGGATAGTGGTGTAAATCTCTCAACTGTAGGTCGATTAGCATAAGCGAAGGCTCAATCGGGCAGCTCAATTTCAAGGGGATAATAAAGTAGATCAAAACAGCCTTATGCCCCCAAGAACGAAGACGAATGACTCACCCAATATGCCCCTTGATTTTGTGTAATTCCGAACAATGTCCTCCTGCTATCTCCCTATCGAGGTTGTGGGGTCGCCCTTCTCCTCTTGCAATTATGGGCTAGCAAACGCCCTTCCCATGTACTTCATGCCAATAGGGTGAGTTTGGCACCCTTGGGATGTGGTGTAGGAAGAGGAAAATTAAGGCCACTTACTTTTGGGCCTTTAGCAACTAGGCGACTAACTTTTGTCGTGTAAAGTATTTGAAAGCGACCAGATGCTCATACCACATCCGCCGTGCTACACACAATGCTATACTTCCTTTTATTTTCATTTATGAAATTGAGCATACCGAATGGATCTCCCCTATAGTAGTTGTCCCAAATAAGGATGACAAACTACATGTTTGCATTAATCCCAAGAAAGTGAATGCAACCACTATTAAGGAATATTAGGGATACCTATCCATTACCAATAGTAGATCATCTACTAGAGTAGGTAGTTATTACATTTAAAGTCAATCTGAGGGACTACTCTCATAGAGACATGCCACCTATACAGTGGAATCCCATCCATAGAACCACAGAGTCAGTGCATTCCATAGGGCAAGGATCCTCTTGGATGCATGAATACACTCACTTATGGATGTGCAAAGTGATAGTAGAGGAAGAGAATAGAGAAAACTCCAGAGAGGTAGGTGCAAAGGAAACTCATAGATCAACTGGAGACCCAGCCTATGCACCTGTAGTATTTCTAGACAAAGAATTTGAACCTCATGGTTGGACAAAAATCTTAGCCACAATGGATGTAGCCATTAATGAAGAACAATGGAAACCACACTGTGATGAGGATGGCTATGACATTTCAGTTTTCACTATAGAACCAATTATGTGTGATTTGGTTAGTGAGGAATGCAAGCCTAGCATGGAAGAACTTGAACAGGCAAGTGACTCAGATTTAGAGTCAATTATTATGGATCTTTTTTGTGCATCAGAAGAGGAATACTTGTTATCAGGATCTTGTGCACACACACAGAGAGGTTACGGATGTAGAAAACACACTGAAAAATAGACACGATAGGAGACGAGATAGAGCGTAGTATTGGGTGCAATCTCCCCCAATGCACTCTGTTCCAACAGTCCACAGAGTGCATGTATTTATAGGAATTTTCGATTACGTCGAAAAGAGTGGTTACATGAGAGCGACATCGAAAAGCATGCGTGAAAGTAAAAGTTGGTGACTTTTGTAGAAAGCCTTTGCTTTTAATATCAAAAATTGTGGGCTACAATGACCCTTATTCTAACCACTACTTTTCTAACTATTTCTAACATAGAACCTTCTACGTGGGTTTATTTACACTAAATTATAAATCGAATTTATTGATGTCCACCCTAAAGTCAGATTATTGATGTCCGCCCTTTTACGCCCTCATGAACCTTCAACTGCTATATCAAAAACACCAAAACACATTAATACATTAATAAATTAACACTCCAACAATGCATTGTTCAACATATTCCATAAGTTATATCATGTCCCTTAGTTGAAAAAGAAACTAACCTCAATTGATAAAGTAAAATAAACACGGATGGCCAATCACATGTTCCATCACTGAATGAAAATAAACATGTTCCATGTTAAAAGAAACATGCATGGAAATGTTCATGGAGGAATTACATTAATGTGCTTATGTATGATATGCAAAAATTAAGTGGTCATAATGAGGTGCTAATTATGTTTTATGTATCCATTGACAATCTTCAATAGAGTGATTTTTGTACTTAACTAAATATTGATGATATTGAGTACCTGTGCATGTAGTAGTGACATCATGATCAATTATTTTCTCAGGAACCAAGATTTTAGATTGTTCTTCAATTAAAGGAGGGTCATCAAGAAGTGGAGTGAGTGGTAAAGTTCCTTTAAATGGTTTAAGTAAACTAATATAAAAAGAGTTATGTATATTCCAATGAGATGGTATAACTAATCTAAATTAATTATCATTATTTTTTTTTATAATGTGAAACGGTCCATAATAGCACGGTGCAAGTTTAATTTTAGGATGCTGCAGAATATTTTTGAGGTGTCTTTTAATGATACACAACCGCACAAGATCATTTTCCTTGAATTCCTTAGCTAATCATTTTGTATTGATATTACGTGTGTATCGCTCTTGACTTTTCCTAATGTGCTCATGAACATTGTGAAGTATAGAAATGTGATCTTGAGCAATAGAACCAGCCATCGGAATGTCGGTTTGGGTGAGTGACATGGGAGTGGGAAGCTTTTTACCATAAACAATTTCAAAAGGTGCACGACCAGTAGTGGTGTGTGTGGCGTTATTGCAAGCAAATTGAAGCAATGGCCACTTTTCATCCCAATTAGTGGGACTATCTAATGAATAACAATGCAATAAATCAAGAATAGTACTATTTGTAACCTCACTTTGTCCATTACTTTTGGGATGAAATGCAGAGCTAAAATCTATTTTAGAACCAAAATGTTGAAATAAGCAACCCAAAAATGATTACAAAATCCAACATCACGGTCAGATAACATTACTTTCAGATAACATCACGGTCAGATAACATGATGTGGGAAATTGCATTTAATGAATAATTTTGCAACCTGAGGTGCAGACAAATTTTTTCTGTATGGAATGAAATATGCATATTTACTAAACCTACCAACTACTGTCCAAATCATATCATTATGTGATGAAGTGATGGGAAGACCTATCACTTCATCAGATAGAGTTTTTTTGTATGGAATGAAATATGCATATTTACTAAACCTATCAACTATTGTCCAAATCATATCATTATGTGCCAAAAGAAGAAATCTTTGGAGGCAAAAATGGTGCTTCGTATGCCTCTATGACCCATGTAAGATGGTTCATGCATTTCTTTGATGAGAAAATCTTTAAAAGCTTGAGTTATGCATAATCTATGTTGAAAATAAAGAAAACCATTATGAAATGTATAATGTTCATCAGATAAAGATGCACCATTGTTGAAGTCATGCCATGCACATGAGAAATACAAATCAGATGCATAAGTGGAAACCATTTCTTGAAAAGAATGTATGCAGATGGCATAAATATTATGCAAAATAACAGAATGTGAAGGAAATCGGCTAAGAGCATCAACTACAACATTAGCTTTATGAGGCTGATATTGGATCATGGGTTGGAAATTTTGAATGAATGATGCCCATTTAAGATGGGGATCAAAGACTAAGGGATGATTTAATAAATGCTTAATAGCTTTTTGATCGGTTTTAATTAAGACCTTGAAGCCCATAAGATAGTGTTTCCAAATTTGCAAAGCATGCACAACCGCTAACAATTCTTTATCATATTTACTATAATTCTTTTCTGAGGGCTTAAGCTTCCTACTCCCAAATGCAATGGGATGATCATTTTGCATTAGAACACCACCTATCCCTGAACCACTAGCATCAGTAACAACATGAAAGGGTTGTGAAAAATCAAGTAATTGTAAAGCAGGTGCATGTGAAAGTGCATGTTTGAGTTTTTCAAAGGATTGTTGTTGGGTAAGTCCCCATGCAAATTTTGTTTTCTTTTTCAATAACAAGGTAAGAGGTAATGCTAAATAAGAAAAATTTTGAACAAACTTCCTATACTAGCCAACCCAAGAACAGAACGAACATCATTGACTGATTGTGGTGTAGGCCATTCTACTATAACTTTAGTCTTTTTTGGATCCACATGCACACCTTCACTTGAAATAATATGTCCTAGATATTCTAGCTTATGTTGAAAGAAGTAACTCTTTTCAGGATTAGTGTAAAGTGTGTTCTCTCATAGTAAATGAAAAACTATCTTAAGATGCTTCTCATGCTCACTATCATTCTTATTGTAAACAAGTATATCGTCGAAAAATATAAGAACAAAAGCTTGGTAATCAAGAAAAATGTTATTCATCATTCATGCAAATGTAGTAGGGGCATTAGTAAGTCCAAAGGGCATTACCATAAATTCATAATGGCTTGTTTGAGTTCTAAATGCAGTCTTAAAAATATCTCTTTGCATCATACGAATCTGATGGTATCCCGATTTTAGATCAATTTTACTAAAGACACGAGCTCCTCGTAATTTATCTAAAAGGTCATCTATTCGAGGAATAGGGTATCTATTCTTTATTGTGATCTTGCTAAGGGCTCTATAATCAATGCACATTCAATAACTTTTATTCTTCTTCTCTACTAAGAGAACTGGGGCTCCAAATGGGGAAGAACTAGGCCTTATAATTCCTTTCTGTAGTAGGTATTTTACTTGGTTTTCTATTTCCTTTTGGTGTAGTGGTCCATGTCTATAAGGTGCTTTATGAGGAGGAGAACTACCAGCGACTAAGTCTATGCTATGGTCAAAGGATCCTCGAGATGGTGGTAGTTCAGATGGATACTCAAACATAAAACAATCCTGATAGGTAATCATGAAAGGTTTAGGTGCATCAGGAAGTGTATGAGTATAATCATTGATGACATTGACAAAAACAATGCATGAATTGAATCCTTTCCTAAATGCACGTTTTACTTGAGTATGACTAATCAATGGAAATTGCTAGAAATCATGCCGTGCAGACAAAGTAATGATTTGACCTTTAAATTCAAAGTTAAAGGTATATGTATGGTAGTCAATGTGTGGGTTATAATGATGAAGAAAAGGCATACCTAGTATAACATCATAAGATTGCAAAAGTGCAATTAAAAATGTTCGTGAATCAACATATGGACTATTCTTAATCATAACATCTTGCACTTCTCGTGCTACATTATAACAATTATCTTGAATTGTAGCTTTTACTTTATACAAGGAAGGAAAAGTTTTTAATTTAAGTTCTTGTAGTAATAAATGTGAAATGAAGTCATGTGAACTACCATCGTCATGTAAAATTGTAACAAGTTTGTTGTTTATAGTACCCTGCATGCAAAGTAGAGAATGAAGAGAGATATCATTACCCAAGGTACTTAAGTCTTTCTCCAATGATTCCTTTGTCCAAAGAGGAGGAATTTCTTCATCATGGGCCTCCATGTTATGTAATTGAGCTACAGCTGGTTTCATGTTAAGAGGTCACAATCGACACTTTGTTTTTGTATGTCCAGGTTTACCACAATTCTAGTAGGTGATTCATGGTCGTCTATTGGGCATCCATCGCTGATGTTTGTAGGGTAGGTGGTTTGGTAGGCTGGAGAGATGAAGCAACAAGTGTAGTTGAGTAATTGGATTGCGGTGGACAAGGAAAAATAGGGTAAGATGGGGCATTAAAATTCTGTTTCATGGGAAGATTTGGACTAACAAAAAGTGGTCATTGACATGGTTGTTGTAGATGGAGTGAGTTGATTATGGACTAGAATTCTTTCTCTGCATCATAGGCGAAAGATCTAGGCTCGTTGAAGGTTGTAGGACGTAGGGTGTGAAGCCTATCTTGGATTCCCACCTCCAAACCATCTTTGTATTTCCGCTGCAAGCTATCCTCTGGTACACCTTCAAGCATTCGAACCAATAGTAAATTTTGCCAGAATCGCTCCGTGTAGGTAGTAACAGTATCACCTTCCTTCTATGTAAAGGTCATCCATGCACGTCGAACTTGTAAATGGTATTGAGGAGGAAGAAAAGAATCCTTCACTTTATCTTGGAAAGCCTTCCACGTTGTTGGATGCGCGGTACTGTGCCGCAGGACATTCCATCAGAGTTGAGCTTTTCCTACTAAATAGTTAGTGGAAAATTTGACTTTTTCACTTTCAACATATGTTTCATCAGTATAAAAATCATCAAACTGTGACAACCATGAAAGGATTAAAGGGCCATCCTTATGACCATCAAACCATAAAAACTGGTAATTCTTAATGATAATCTTGGAATGCGTGTCATCCGGCTAGGCAGAGACAATAGCTTTCACCACCCTCATAAGGTTATCTTCATCAGTTTGCATTTTGTGGAGTACTTCGTTGCATTGTCAAATCTTGTTCTGAGCACCTCATAGTTTGTCCCATAGGAGCTCAAGTTGTTGCTCGAGTGTTACCTCTAGTAGAGGTGATTCGCCAAAATCCTCCATGGTGTTCGTAGGGCCCATGAGGATGTGGAGAACAAAACCCTCTTGCTAGATATATAAAAACAATTTTTTGAGATTGTTTGAGTTAAAATGTAAAATGAAGGGTTGTTCTTGGGAATTGAAAAAGTAAGAAAGAGATGAAAGTTGTGTTGAATATAAGAAAAGAGAACTAGAGTGACAACACAAAGAGATAGTGTAGTGGTAAAACACTTCCCTTGTGTGGGTGAGGTTGTGGGTTCAAATCCTCCCACCTTGGTGAATATAAAACTCCTTATTGCCACTCATAAATTAAAATTGATTCGTGCGTAGCCAATGGCTACCAAGGGAGCCTTGGGTGCCAAAGTAATGCCTTAGTTATGCCTTAAGTTATGCCTAAGTTCTATGCCTTAGTCGATGCCTTGGAGTAAGCCGAAGGAGTAAACCTAGGTGTAAATGTAGGTTCTAGTTCTGGAACTAGAACAGAAACAGAAACCTGAAACTGAAACTAAAACTGAAACTGAAACAGGAAACATAATCGAAAACAGAAACGGAAATGGAAACGACGAGACAGAACGTAGTATTGGGTGCAATCTCCTCCCATGCACTCTATTCCGATAGTCCACAGAGTGCATGTATTATAGGAATTTTTGATTATGTCGAAAAGAGTGGTTACATGAGAGAGGCTTTGAAAAGCATGCATGAAAGTAAAACTTGGTGACTTTTGTAGAAAGCCTTTGCTTTTAATATAAAAAATTGTGGTCTACAATGACCCTATTCTAACCACTACTTTTCTAACTATTTCTAATAATAGAACCTTCTACGGGAGATTATTTACAAACTAAATTATAAATCGGATTTATTGATGTCTACCCTAAAGTTGGATTATTGATGTCTGCCCTTTCACGCCCTCACAAACCTTCAGCTGCTATATCAAAAACACCAAAACACATTAATACATTAATAAATTAAGACTCCAACAATGCATTGTTCAACATATTCCATAAGTTATAACAATACCAGTGCATAGTAGAAGCTCACCCTCAAGGATGAGAAGAGCTTACAAATGATGTGAGGTTAACTACACATGTAACCACCAAGAGTGAGGGCAAGAAAAGAAAGAAGAGAGAACTCCCACTAGAAGAGGAAGACTCCTTGTTTGAGGTCCCTAAAAACTTTAAGAAGTACAAGATTGAGGATAGGAAAGTCATGATAACAATGCCTAAACGAGAAGCACTCATAGGAGTGGCCTATGATAACAAAGAAATGAAAATTATTATGACCATAGAAGAAGGGGAAGAATGATGCATGTAGATAAGAAACAACTTGATTGAAGAAGAGGAAAAAGACTTGATTGACTTATTATGAGAATACAAAGATGTGTTTGCATGGAGCTATAAGGACCTAAAAGGAGTAGATCCTGACGTATGCTCACATACAATTCCCATGACCTCAGAAGCCAAACCCTCTAGGCAGAAGCCATACATATATAATGACAATTATGAAACCAAGATCAAGGAAGAGATAGATCGTTTGGAAGAAGCCGGATTTATTAATGAGATTGAGCATACTAAATGGATATCCTCCATTGTATTGGTGCCCAAAAAGACTGGAAAGTTATGTGTTTGCATTAACTTGAAGAAGGTTAATGCAGCCATGATTAGAGATACTTATCCGCTTCCTATCACATAGCATCTATTAGAAAGATTGGCATAGAAGGAAGTATACAACTTCCTTGATGGATTCTCTAGCTACAATCAAGTGGTTTTTGCCCCAAAAGACCAGCATAAGATAGCCTTTGCCATAGAGTGGGGCATATTTGCTTTTTGGGTAATGCCAAAGGCATAGACACAAAGGAAGCATGTAGAGGCAGACTATAAAGAGTCATGGGGATCCAGGCAGTCATTTTCAAAGAAATATACTTCATATTACTTTTCCAAAACTCCAAACAATGATTTTCATCAGTTTTGTAGCATATGCATCACAAACACATCCATTTTTGTACTTAATAGTTCCATTTTGTGTGAGCCGAGGATCCCTCAAACTTGAGGAGCTTAGGTAGAATGAGCAATACCATTTTTGATAATTTTTAGATGTCGTTTAGACCTCCAAATGCCCCCTAGAACCTGATTTTTGACTATGCCAGACACTAGATGTGAAACCGGTCAAAACTAGTCTACAATCTATAAAAAGAGCTAGAGAGCTCATTTTTGAGGTTAGCTTGTATGAGTTGAGTAGAGGTGGAGCTAGATTGAGCTTGTAATAGTGACCTTGAGAAATAGAGTTTACTTTCTACCTTCCATTGTGCCTTGCTTGTCTCTTCCATGTGTGTGTGTGTGTATGTGTGTGTGCATCTCTATGCTTTTCACCTTCACTCTCACTACTTCTTGCGTTCATGATCTTCACATCACTCATATATCTTTGCGGATTGACATTAAGGAGGTGGATCTTTTTAACGTGGTACCTACCATTGTGCTATAGAAGCACCGAATTCGGCATCGTTGCCAGGGATCGAGTCCTAGGACGAATGCTTGATGGTAAGAGTATAGCAAGAATCGGTGTTGGAAGGTAATTATGTTAGTTTTTGTTGTTGTTTTTGCATAGTTTTTAGTGTTTTTCATCTCCCTTACACTCCTCCTTCATCACTACATCATCTTCTTCCACTCCAAAAAAATAAAAAATTTTACCATATCCACCTATCCTCCTCATTTTCCTCATTTGCACATGCGAGAGAGAGAGCTATTGAGCTTGCATAGGTGTGTGTGTTTTTGAGTTTTCTTGCAGGCACAGTACTCCAGAATAGCAGGAGAGCTCCAAAAAGGAAAAACTCATACTTTTTGCCATATATGCCATTGGCGTCGGACCATCGCGATGGTCTGACAAAGTCAACTTTTTTGGTAAGCGAGTAGATCACGGTGTAGGTAACACTTGCGCATACACAAATCCCAAGAATCATCACTTTGGTGGACCATTGTAATGGGCTCAAGCCATCACAATTGTGTCATACCATCACACCATTGTGATGGCTCAGCGAGACCATCACGACGGTCTCACCATGATGGTTCACTTGGACCATCATGACGATTCACTTGGACCATCGCCACGGACACTGACCATCACAACGATCCTGCCGGCCCCACACCATCGCGATTGGCTCATGCCATCATGACGACCCACTTGCCATGTGTCATTTGAACCATCACGATGGTTCACCAGACCATCATGATGCCTTGTTAGGATAGACCATCACGACGGGTCGCCAGACCATCACGACGACTCAATCAATTCAGACCATCGTGATGATCCAGGTACGCCATCACAATGTTTCATGAGACCATCACGATTGCTCGATCAATTTGGACCATCATGATGGTTCACCAGACCATCGCAATGCCTCACTCCTTGCGGACCATCGCGACAATCCACTAGATCATCGTGACGGTTCAACTGGACCATCACGACAGTCCCAAACCATCTCGATTATCTCAAACCATCACGATTGTTCACCTGAAATGCCAAATTTAAGGTTTAATTTTTTGGCCTATTTTAAAGCCAATTTGGGGTTAATTTTGAGTCATTAGTGTATATTTGAGACCCCTCAACTCACATTTGGAGAAGAACCTATCTACCCATTTTGACCCCCGAGAGCTTGAACGTCCATAACTTTCTCATTCAAAACCCATTTTTTGAGCTCTAGGGCTCGTTGGAATAACATGTTGATATTTAGATAGGATAAATTGGAGTTGACCCTTCTATGGGATTAGCAAAGCAAGGGGGCACTTGAGAGTGTTTTCCAAAGGAAAAGGGACCCTTAAGGTTGTATACAACAAAGTGTGTGTTCATTAAGTTTGAAGAGTGATCTAAACATTGGACTTTGATAGGTCTAGCAAGAGTCATCCAAGGGCAATCAAAGCAAGGCGAGCGGTGAAGTGAGCAGGGCTTGGGAAGCACAACTTCTTAGGCATCAGAGTGATCCAAGGGATGGATCAAAGTTGCAGAGGTTTAAAGATATGGCAGGAATAAATAAGATGCAGGTAATCACAATTGATGATTAAAGGGGAGCTCTTGGAGCAAGACAATCAACAATTGGTGATTATATGAAGCTTAGAAATGAAGACATGAAGGAAAGATTGAAGTCTAAGTTCATGAAGTGAAGTGAAGGTTCAAGAAGAAAAGTTCTATAAATATACGTACATTAGTTTTGTAAATACTTCAAAATACTTGAAGTAATGACGAATCAATACTCATATGTATATGTGTGTGTGTGTGTATATATATATATATATATATATATATATATACATACATACATGTATATGGTCGTATTAGAGAGAGAGATGAAGTATAGATGAGATAGAAAGGAATAGATCAAGAGTATTGTGTGTATCATTCATCAGATGTATGATGAGCTGAATAGAAAGAATTTTTAGAGAATTACGCGTCAATCTTTTCTCCATTTCTCCTTCTGTGTTTGATTATATCAGAAATCCTTTTGTAGATATCTAATTCCATATTTAATACATCTATGGTTAAGATCTGAGAGTCTAATTGCAAACAAGCTGAGAGAATTATGTATAGGAACATTTATATGTGAAGAACTGATGAGTGTCTTCTGAAACAAGCACAATCTCGATGGTCAAAGAATTGTTCAGTTCTCAGTGCACAGTGTAAAGTTTTACACAAATCAGGAGTCAAAATCTAAGTTGGAAGGTAAGCCATCTATGGCTAAAAGCATTTGCTTAAATGGGTTCTACTTTGGGAGAATCATGTGTTAGAAGTTGTAGGTGTCAAAGTCGACTCTACAAGAAGACTGTTCAGACATAGGTAGATTGTTTAGATCATTTCTCATAATCTACTGAACGTTTTGAGATGTTTTAACTTGGAGGAGGTGCGCAAGGTTTAGTCAACACCTTGTACAAAGTTTGATAAAAAACTTTACACATTTGATCAGTCAATGAGTGAGTAATGTGCAGCAAACTTTTCTGTGAAGTGACTTTCTTCACAATTAGATAAAATCTTGATAGTTTGGCACTTGTCTTTCAAAATTGATTGAAGTTTAGAGTTATTCTTGATATAGAGGTGGTCTAACATCAAGGATAGCTTGTCTTTTGAAGATTAACACTCTCCATCAAATTCTTGGAATACTCTTTTTTTGTAGTCTTGGCCCGAGTATTTGGTTTGGCTCATCTTTGGGGATCTAACACCAAAGCAAAGGGTTGTTCACCCTTGCGTACCCAATTCTACTTCACAATTTGAGTCTTCTTGCCTTGTGCTCTCCATTGACTATGAGCATAGACCGTCTGCTTCCTCTGCTTCCTGTACTCCTTTGGTTGCTTTATCTCGATCATCTTTGGGAAAGAAGGGAGCTCCACCGAATCTTTGACTCCTTTGTTGAGAACCTCATCATTCTGCATCATAGAGTTTTGGACAAGAACAACATTGTTATATTTATGTGTACTCCTAGGAGGACCAAGAGTTGGTGCCTTTTCTAGTTTCTTGAGTGCTTGATTTTCTAACTTAATGATGATGCAATTTTGATTTACCGAGACCTAAAGAAGTCCATTTCTTAGGTTCAGGTTGACTGCACGAGCACGGATCTAGCCTTGACCAAAGATAAGAGGCTCGATGAGATCCTCGTCTTGGCACACTAGCACCTTCAGTGTCATGAGAATATCTTGAATGTAGATGGGAAGCTCCACCTTGCCCATGTAAGGGGTTTCCACACCTCCCAATCCTATAAGACATGCTTCTATAGGATTGACTTTTAATTGCAATTGTTGACAGTAAGAAAAGTATACTACACTAGTGGCTACTCCTGAGTCAATCAAGGCTCTTACTGTTCTAGCACTCTCTCCTTGTCCTACCTCTAGGGTCACAAAAGGACCTCGATCAACTATTCTATTGGAACGTAAGCCTGATGCTTTGCACATGGCCATGTGATATCTTGGAGCTTCATAAGCATTTTTCCTAGGCTGATATCTACCCTATCTTCTGAATTTCATTTGTTGGATGCATTCTAAGGCTTCTGCTTGCGCTTATTCTCGAACTCCTTTTTCTTCTTCTTTGTGTTTCTTGGCAGTATTGAGTTGATTTAGCATTTCCTCCATGAGGGGTTCTTGATATAATTTCACTCTGCATCCACTGATGTAACTAGGTAGGATATCACCTTCCAGAGTGGCTAATTGAACTGCTCCACTCGTTGAGATCCTATTGATGATCATAGGTCCATAGCCTCTCTTCTCCAATTTTCGTGCATGTTGTTTTAGAGTCTACACCAAGACTAAGTCTCCTGGTTTTAGGACCTTATCTTTCACATGGGCATCAAAGTATGCCTTTTTTCTTTTCTTAGCTACATAAATTCCTGTCGTTGCTCTCAATCTTGTTTCACCTAAGCATTCCAGATTAAAGATTCTGGATGAGAGTTCATGGCCGGTCCATTGATGCTCTTGTGCTACTTTCAATGTAGGTATCAAGAAATCTAATGGTAGCACTGCATTTTGGCCAAATACCATCTAAAAGGGTGTGGCTTGTAGTACGGTTTTATAGGCCACTCGATATGCCCAAACAACATGGTGTAGCTATTGTCCTAATTAGAGCGTTTGTTATTCACAAATTTTGTCAATACATTACAAAGTATCTTATTTGTGCTTTCAGCCTAGCCATTGGATTGTGGGTGATATGGAGCTCACGTCTTGTGAACCACCATGAATTCTTGTAATACTTTTTCAATGACCTCATTCAAGAAGTGGGTAACACGATCACTCACCAATTCTATAGGCAAACCATATCTTGTAAATACATTCTCAGAAAGGAACTTGGCTATGGTTTGCGCATCATTCTTTCTTGTAGCCTTCACTTCTACCCATTTAGTCATATAATCAGTGGCAACAATGATGTAATCAACATGTGAACCCTTAGCTGGGGGATTAATGGGATCGACTAAGTCTATTCCGCACTTAGAGAATGCACGTCCACCCATCATAGGTTTCAAAGACATCTCATCTTTACATATCGGATATTGGGTTTGCTGAAAAATATCACACCGCTTCACATAGGTATGTGCATCCATGTGAAGAGTTGGCCACCAGAGACTCGCGAATAGAATTGTCTTCATCAAATGTTCTAGCCCAAAATGTTCTCGTGACACACCTTGGTGAGCAGTATCTAAGATCTTGAGATTTTAGCTTTCATGAACGCATAGTCTTAGGTATCCATCCTTGTTGCGTTTGTATAGATTATCACCTATGAGCGAATACTCTAGGGCTTCCTGTTATATGCTCTTTTGTCTAGTCAATGTCATCTCTTGAGGGAATGTTTTAATCCTCAAAAAATTAACTAAAGGTTCACTCCAATTTGGTGCTAAGATACTCGATATAGAGTGGCATGTTCCACTCGTGGTCTAATAGCATAGACTGGGCACTCTTTGCATAACTTATGGACATCTGCTTCGATAGTTAGCCAATATACCCCTAACCTTTGCAAATTCTGTAAAGTTCAATGTTTGGAGTGATGTTGCTACAGTGCACCTACATGTGCTATTTGCAACAACTTTGCATGCTCCTCTTCATCTACACAGCAAGCTAGTATGCCTTGATTGGTGTGCTTATACATTTTGCCTACCATTATGTGATATTTTTGAGACCTCACTACTTCTTTATTCTTGGCTCTCAATATAGAATGTTTAGGTCCAAAGGTGAGGATAGGCACTATATTATTGGCCCATTCAGGCACTACTTCTAGATTGAGCAAATAAGCACCAGGAATGTCATCTGATACTCCTTGAGGGGACTCTCCTGAAGTGAGTCGAGAAAGGTGGTCCACCCTAAGGTGAGCCCTACCTTTCCTAACCACAACTTCAAAGTCACATTCCATTAGTAAGAGGAACCATCTTACTAATTGGCCAGTATTGCATGGTTTGTTCACTAGATAGAGTAATGCTTGATGGTTTGTAAAAAATTTAAAATTATTTGTGAGCAAATAATGTCTAAACTTCTTAACCACATACACCATGCCTAATCCTTCTCTTTGTATAGTGGTATAATTTCATTCAGCTGCATTCAATTTTCTACTAGCATAAACAATAAGAAGATCAATATTACCTTAACTAGTAGGTTGTGCTAGTACACACCCAATAGCATAATTGGATGCATCCAGATGAACATGGAATGGTTTGTTCCAATCTGGTGTAGTCAAGATTGGTGTTGAAACACAACCGTCGCTTAAGCTCATTAAAGGAGTTTTCTAATGTTGGAATGGGCACATAGATCATCAACATAGACTTCAAAGTTTTTATGCAAGAACTCCTTAAACACATGACACATAAGTCTTTGAAAGGTAGCTGGCGCATTGGTGAGCCAATGGCATTTCCTGAAAAGCAAATATGCCCCACTCTGTGGCAAAAGCCATCTTATGCTAATCTTTTGGGGCAATGGCGACTTGATTGTATCCAGAGAATCCATCAAGGAAGTTGTAGACTTCCTTGTCTGCCACTCTTTCTAATAGATGCTCAGTGATAGGAAGTGGATAACTATCTCTAATAGTGGCTACATTAACTTTCTTCAAGTTAATGCATACATGTAACTTTCCATTCTTTTTGGGCATTACTACAATGGGGGAAACCCATTCAGTGTGTTCAATATCATAAATAAATCCAGCTTCTACTAAACGATCTATCTCTTCCTTTACCTTGGTAGCATACTTGTCATTATAAGTGTATGCCTTCATATTAGAGGGTTTGACATCTACGGTCATGGGGATTGTATGTGAGCATATGTCAGGGTCTACTCCTGTTAGGTCCTTATAGCTCCATGAAAACACATCTCTTTGTGCTCCTCTTCTTCATTCAGGTCATGTCCTATGTATGTGCATTGCTCTTCGCCCTCCTCTATGGTCACAATGATTTTCTTAGTCTTCTCTTTGTTATCATAGGCCTCTCCTGCTAGTGCTTCATGTTTAGGCATTCTGATCATGACTTTCCTATCCTCAATCTGATACTTTTGAAATTTTCTAGGACCTCAAATAGAGATTCTTCCTCTTCTGGTGAAGCTTCCCTTTTCTTTCTTTTCTTTAACTCACTCTTAGTGGTCACTTGTGTGGTCAACCTCACATCGTTTGTAAGTTCTCCGTGCTCTTGGGGTTGGACTTCTACCTCATATAAGAATTCTTCTTCTGATGCACAAAAAGGGTCCATAATGATTGATTCTAGATCTGAGTCACTTGCTTCTTCAAGTACCTCATTGGTAGGCTCACATTCTTCAAGAACCGAATCATGCATGACTTGCTTTATCGTAAAGCTTGAAATGTCATAGCCATCTTCATCACAGTGTGGTGTCCATTGTTCTTCGTTGATGGCTACATCCATTGTTGCTAGTATTTTTACCCAACCATGAGGTTCAAAGTCTTCATCAGGAAACACTACAGGTGCATAGGCTGGGTCTCGAATTGATATATGATTTTCCTTTGCACCTATCTCTCTAGAATTCTCTCATTTCTCCTCTTCTACGACAACTTTACACATCCATAGGTGAGTATCTTCATGCATCCAAGAGGATTCTGATCCTATGGAATGCACTAATTTTGTAGCTTTTGTGGCTCTATGGATGGGATCCATTGAATGAAGTAATTCAATGGCAATGCACCACAATGCGCTCTCCTTATCGAGAGCTCCACGATGATATCTTCGGAGTAGAAAACGGATCTCCTAAGGCCGCATACGGTACTCCGCACAGAGACTGCAGAATACGCAGAAAACACAGTACATAGGGAGCATGAAGTCAGACCTCTTAGGTCTTACAAATGCGATCGAACTTACAGTCCGTGGCTGACTAGGCCACTATATGTTTTATTTAAGAACATATACAAAGAAGTGTCCGGTGGCCATTTGGCCTTTCACATGGACACTAACGGTAACAATCTCCCACTAAAGGCCAATATTGCCAAAGTAACTATGGGAGAAAAATAAAGAATGATAAAGAATACCTGAGTGTAAGTATACAAACTATACTTCCCACCTGATGGGCATGTTACACAGAATACAAGTGTCTGTGTAAGATCAAGAATCAAGTAACCCCCATAAAGTGACAACAATGTCGAAACCTATCCTGTGGTAGAGCTTTAATCAAAGCATCTGCAGCATTATCTCAACTGTGAACCTTCTCAAGAATAATGCGCTGTGGCTAAGCAATCTCTAATGAAGTGATATCTCACCTCAATGTGCTTGGTCTTTGCATGATAGACCAGATTCTTAGCCAAAGCAATGGCACTGTGACTGTCACTAAGTAAACGAGGTACATGCTGAGGTAAACCCATATCACAAGCAAGACGAGAAAGCCACAGTGCTTCCTTACATGCCTCACTTGCCGCAACATACTCTGCTTTTGTGGTGGAAACAGTTGTTCATTCTTGAAGAAGAGATCTCCAAGAGATAGCACCTCCAACAAAATGGAAAATGTACCCTAATGTAGACTTGCGATTGTCTATAGAACCAACATAGTTAGAATTTGTGTAACCAATAATGGATGCTTTCCCTCTACCTAAGCATAGATACTTGTCCTTAGTGCCACTCAGATATCTTAAAATCATCTTAACTGCTTCCCAATGTTTCTTGCCAGGATTAGACATATATCTACTCATAACTCCCACTACAAATGCAATGTCTGGTCTCGTAGCTACCATAGCATACCTGAGACTACCAACAGCAGACTGATAGGAATTTTGGTCATAAATTCAATTTGGGGCAATCATCCTTGCTCAATTTCACATATGTGGGTAAAGGTGTACTCAATGCCTTTCCACCCTGCATATTAAACCTATGAAGTACTTTGGATATGTACTCACTTTGAGACAAATATATGCATCTTTTACTCCTATCACGAGTAATGCGCATGCCAAGAATATGTTTGGCATCCCCCAAATCCTTCATATCAAATGTCTGACTCAACTTCTTTTTGAGAATTGCCAAGTCATAAGAGGACTTCCCAGCAATCAACATATCATCAGCATAAAGTATCAAACATATCAAGCTGCCATCTGAGCATCTCCTTGTGTAGAGACAATGATCCTCATTGCTTCAAGAATAGCCTTGAGACTTCATAAAAGCATCAAACTTTTGGTACCATTGTCTAGGGGTCTGTTTAAGTCCATACAAGCTCTTCTTGAGCTTACAAACTAGCTTTTCCTTGCCAGGAACTACATAACCCTCTGGTTGTTCCATATAGATATCATCTGTAAGATCTCCATGCAAGAAAGCAGTTTTCACATCCATTTGGACTAGCTCTAAGTCCTCCATTGCAACGAATCCAAGCAACATGCGCAGGGTAGTCATCTTGACCAATCGAGAGAAGATTTCCTCAAAATCAACACCATGTTGTTGCTTAAAACCCTTTGCAACAAGTCGTGCTTTATACTTCGAAGAAGCACTATCTGATGCGAATTTCAGCTTATATACCCATTACATGGTAAAGCTTTCTTGCCATTTGGCAAAGGTACCAAATCCCAAGTACCATTCTTGTGAATAGAATTCAACTCACTCTTCATGGCACACTCCCACTTGACATGATCCTCTGTCTGCATAGCCTCTTTGTAGCAAGAAGGCTCACCGGCATCTGTTAACATAACAAAATCTAAACCTAGAACATATCTATCAGGTGGATGTGAGACACTTGCAGAACGTCTCAATGGTTGCTGAACAGGAACATGTGTAGACTAATCTGAATGGACATTCTGTTGAACATCCCTATGTGCAACATTTTTATGCATGCTAACTGGAGGACTAGTATCCTCAAACGCCACTCTTCTCACTTCAACCTCCTTAATGGGCTGTTTATGCATCTTAGAATCATTGAAAATGACATCACTAGTTTTGATCACTGATCGTGTTTCAGGATCCCATAAGCAATATCCAAATTGTCCTTCTCGACCATATCCAAGAAAAATGCATTTCTTTGACTTATGGTCCAACTTTTGTCTAAGATTCTTGGATATATGAACATATGCTTCACAATTGAAAACTCGAAGATGATCATAATGTGGTGACTTCCCTATCCATAACTCTTGTTCCACTTTCAGACCTTTGCCAGTACTAGGTGAAAGGTTAATCACATGAACTGCAGTCAATACTGCTTCTGCCCAAAAGCCTTGTGAGAGGTTTGCATGATGCAACATAGAGAGAACTCTATCTTGAATAGTTCTATTCATCCTCTCTGGTACACCATTCTGTATGGGGGTATAAGGAGCTGTAAAATCTCTACGAATCCCTCTAGACTAACAGAAAAGGCTGAATTCATGTGAGGTATACTCACCCCCGTTATCTGAACGTAAAGCCTTAAGCTTAGTTCCTTTTTCAGTCTCAACTCAAGCAAGCCATTTTCTGAAAGTAGGGAATACCTCATCCTTCGATTTGATAGGATATACCCAGACTTTTGTAGTAGCATCATCTATGAAAATGACAAAGTAAAGAGAACCACCTAAGGACCTAGTGGGCATAGGACCACACACATCTGTATGGACGAGATCTAAAGGCTGAATTGAAGTGTCAATGTGCATTCTATGCACATTTTTGGTTTGCTTTCCATATTGACAATGCTGACAAAATGAAAAATCAGAGAAAGATAACACAGGTAAGTAGCCAGAACGAGAAAGATTTTCCATTCCACTACGAGATATATGGCCCAAACTACCATGACAAATACAAGCCATAGGCTGTTCAGTAACAGCTAACAAGTGTTCTTTCTGTGATACAAATAAAGGATAAAGTGAGCTAGCTTTGCTTCCTTTTGCAATAACCATATTGCCCTTTGATATACGAAACGACTGAGCATGGAAGAATACCTTGTAACTGTTAGCCCACAATTTGGTTGGTTTTGATGCACTAATGTGGTTCTATTTGGCAGGAAAATACCTTTGATTTCAGGTACTTGCAGAGTTAATCAATTGGATGAAAGGAGATTGCACTCATGTCTACAAACTTCTGCTTGGAAATGATGTATTGGTTGCAAATGCACTTATCTCTATGTATGGCAAGTGTGGCAGTGTTGATGATGCAATGAAAATATTCAGGGGACTTGAAGAAAAAATGTGGTGACTTGGACTATTGTCATGTCAATTTGCAAACAGAATAATTGGTACACATCCTGCAGCTCACTTTTCAAGGAGATGTGCAACGAGCTCCCAAATGTAGAAACCTCATGCCATTATGTGACAGAGTTTTGTGTGTGATTGCTGAGGAGGATTAGAGCAAGCTTAAGCAGTGGAATGCGGTTAATTTCCCTCTCCGCTATTTGAAACAATTCGAAACGTTAGCATCGGCATCTGCACCTTTCTTTGAGTATAGAGCATGACAGAATGTTGTTTCTCTCTCTTGTATGAGAGAACTGGGCACAAACTGCAGTAAGTCTAAGCTTTGAGTGCCACCCAGCCTGGTGTCCTGATGTGGTTTCTCTCAAAGATGCCTTAACTACTACATCATTATGGAGACTTCAGCTGGAGACAATAATGAACACATTAAACTTGATGTAAATGGGCGAACAAATTGGCACTCTTATTGATCAGAAAGGTGCTTGTGCTGAGACAGTGGTGTAGCATATTATTCTGGCATACTGGAGTGCAACATGTTTGGAGGAACAAATAATGGAGATATTTCAGAGTCAATACAGAATGGAAGTGCACACAATTCTTTTATTGGTTGTTCTTTTCAGATCGTTTGGTTGCATATGTGCTGAAGCTCAATGACTACATTTGAGCTCTTGGTGTCCAGGGGTATAGGAGCAAAGGGATACCTTATCTTTTCGACAGAGGGTATGTGGAGGGGAGGCGCTCTCTGAGTTCTTATCCAAAAAAGAGGCGTGTTCTTCTGCTGGGGGAAAACTTATTTTCGGTGGCGATCGATTCCAGATGTGTTCTTTGTGATGCTCAATATATGGGTTTTCTCAACCGCCTTGGGGGAAGGACTCATTCTCTACAGAGGAAAAACAAGTTTCGGGGATGCGTATTAGCTGTTCACTCTTGGGAATCGTCAAGAGAGGTAGAAGCGGAGGGCAACAGTTCATATCGTGTGGAGGAAAGGAGGTGTGCAGATAGACAGAGATAGAGGCAGTTCAAGGTTCATTGGGGAGAAGATCCGCAGTCAAGCGGAGAAGTTTTAGTCCCGAATGTTAGGTTCATGTGGGGAATTGGACAGTCCATCAGTTACAAGACGAAGCTAATGACTTCATAGACATGTGAGAGATATGTTGAGCAAGCAGCTCGATATGATGGAAGATCATTGGAAAGTCCACCGCAGCAGATGGAGCAACGACAGAAGCTGTTTTTGTGGTAGATCTGAGGGCCTCACCATCGAGCGTGGGTTCTTCAATGAGTTATGAAAATGGTTCAGTAGCGACGTGCAGGACAATTGACAGGCGTGCTGCGAGCATGCTGCCATGGAATATATGGAGTTTTCTAAGGAAGTCAGATCGTATAGTAGGTTCAGGTGTGCCACAGAGTGTAGTAAAGAGATGGAAAGATGGAAAGGGAATAGTGGGTTGAGCACCTGCCAAGAGAGGTTGACACGGCATTACAGAGCATCGAGGATACTCTTGCTGGGGTGCAAGGATTAGTGTCTGTCAGACCCTATTTTGATTTGTCAGATCTTAACCACTTCAAGGGTATTACGAGCAGAAGGAAGTGGTCGGTCCAAGAAGGGAAAGCGATTTATGGCATGTTCTTGATTGGGGGACTCTCGAGGAAGGTCAGCTCTATCAGAGGATGGAAGGAGAGAAGGAAATAAACAAAGAGGAGAAGCTGGAGTTCTCAGGAGGTTTCTATGCGCTCTTCAGAGGAGGTGCACGTTTGAACTGAAGTAGATATTGAGCAACCACAGCATGAAGTTTTTCAGGATTGAAAAGGATGCAGCAAGGGATATGCTAAGATTTCTTCTTTTGGCTCACCAAGGATGTGAAGAAGCAGATGTGCATCTTTCTACAGTATGATATTATGATTGTGCAAGAGTCCATTACTGTAATCTTGCCTTATCTTCGCCGGAAGAATGCAATTGATGTCATAGACTTGTGTCTTGTCTGAATGCAACGTTCCAAACATGGAAGTACTCGAACTACTTTCCAGTGTCTTGGAGCAACCTTCAGTCCATAACGGCGCCCAAGAGTCTTGATTGAGGCCCCATATGAGCAGGATACACTGTCAACATTGATCACTCATTTGAAGCTTGCGAATTGGTGGTAAGACAAGTTTTCCATATTGGGTCAGCTTGCTTACATTGTTGGTTGATGAATTTTGAGGATAATCTGTTCTCCTTGGCATAATCTTTTTCCACGTTTTTCTTGGCTCCGCTTGCTATGAGGAACGGCAACTGGTTATATAAGCCCTATATTTTGGATCGAATTCATCTTTCAAACTCATTGTGGTTCTCGATGCATACGCAAATTCTATGATCTCAGGACGAGAAATTGAATCAAATATTTTGAGTAAGCGACTTGGGTAAAACTCCAATCCATGTACTTTCTAAGAGACTTCCCATTGAGTTGCCAGCTGAAAGTCAATTTGAAGTGACGTTAATCAAACTGTTCATCTCTTTTAGTGTTGAACTAAAGCTGTTTCGTTTACCATGTCAAATTCCAGAATATTTGTTTTTACATAGAGCCCCTGAGGCACTCGGTCAGTTGATTGTCGATCTGAAAACAATATCTCAAGGTAAAGCAGGGAATTCCCTCTCAGTGGATCCTTTCCTCTGTCAACGTGCAAGTTACAATGTCTGGATTGATTATATTCTTCTCAAAGAGGTGAAAGTAATGAGCACAGTGATCACTCTCTTGACGTACAATCACTTTTTCCTGCGGCATTAGAACTCTTCATTTTGGTGCGTTTGCCGGGAACATATGAGCTAGTGCATTGACATAGGAAGAACTCCTCGAGAGATAATTGCGGGCTCTAAGTAATCCAAGTAAATCGATTGCGAAGGGTTAAGCAAAATAAAGGCTTTCACAATCACCTTTTCCTTGGGCTTAGGAGCCTATTTCAGTAACCAAGATCATCAAGTTGACCAACTGACATCAAACTGCATGATAACTGAGGTACATGGCATACATTATGCATAGTAAATTTTGAACCATCAATGAACTGCACAACCACATCTCCAATCCCCACAATGTCACGCTGGTAAGAATCACCAAGTCTCACGGTACCAAGAGACTTTGCTGCATAATTAGAGAACCATTCTCTGTGTGGTGTCACATGGAAAGAAGCACCAAAATCTAGCAGCCAAGTGTGGGAAAGAGAATCAGCCATAAGTGCCTCAGTTGGTAGAGTACTATCAAGTGTCAGCACATCAACATCATCAGAAATAGCATTAATTTCTTCAATCTTCACAGTCGAAGTAGATGGTGCAAGTAACTGTTTAACATGCCCATCAACATTCTGTCCTTTACCTTTAGCATTCTTTAATGCATAACAGTCTTTCTTCATATGTCCTTTCTTATGACAATAATGGCATTCCATATCCCTCTTCCTTGATTTACTTCTACTCTTATTCCGTTGACCATTCTTTTCCTTGTTCTTGCTCCTGCCACGTTGTTGATTCTTTCCTTGGTAAGAATCACGAACATTATATGCATCTCCACTCTGAGTGCCAACCATAGATTTTCTACAAATCTCCTCACTCAAGAGTGCTCCACATATGTCATCATAGATGAGTTTACCACCATGTGCACTATTGCTAATAGCTATGCAGAACGTATCCCATGATGATGGCAGGGTGCATAACAGCAATACTACTTTCATTTCATTACCATATCCACTTTTTGAGCCTGTAACTGAGAGAATATAGCATCAAACTCAACTAGATGAGCAGCAACACTATCTGTGTCCTTCATACGAAGCTCATATAATTTTCTCATCAGATACACTTTATTTGATGCCGTCTCTTTTTCATATGTATTGCATAACTTGTTCCAAAGCTCCTCTGCACGTTCACAGTCTAATACACTAAAGTAAACATTATCTGCCAGGTGCAAGTGAATGATAGACCTGGCCATTTCATCTAACTCATCCCAATCATCTTCATCCATGTCAGCAGGATTGTTTGAAATCCCATTTACTGGGTTCCATTGCCTCCTTTGAATCAGCACATCTTTAATCTGATTCTTCCATAGAGCAAAGTTTGTGCCATCGAATTTTCAGATCTCAAAATGGTCTTTGCCTTGCAAGTTATAGCTCCTCCTTGGAACGCTAGCACTAGACCCTAATCCACCAGATGTGCCTGAGACCTCTGATGCCATGATGGTAGAGAACTGAATAGAATGTTGCTCACTCCCTTTGTGCACATATTTCTCCACGATACATGCTCTGCAATATTGGTCGCTAGTTAGGTCACCTAACTTGCAATTAGCACAAGTGATTAGGACACTTAAATGTTTTGGCAATTTAGGTCCTTGGAATGACCAAGGCTTGAAATAGAAATGATTCAATTTTTTGGGTTTTCTTGTGATGATCTTCCTACACTAATCCTACCTCTCCCTTCTATTTCTAAATCCTAATTCTCTCTCACTCCCTCACTCCTAATCCTAGAAACTCATTACAGACCACAAGTGTGTGAAGTAATGAGTGTAAAATTTTTAGTGACTTGCCACTCACTAAAATTGCTTCTCAGCACATAATACATTCACTCCTCGGCCATTACCATCACGTAGGCACTTTGATTGGACTAGCTCCCCGACAACGGTGTCAAAAACATGTGTACCTAAGTCGTAGAGCCTTAGGGACTTGTGCCAACTAAGACTATACCTCAATTACGCACAAGCACATATAGTGGTGCATTGATGCACATTTAATTATCAATCCATGAAGTTAGACATATCAAGTGTATGAAGACATATGCACACATGATGGAAAATGAAGTGAAGGTGCTAATAATGTATGTATCATAGATTCATCTACTTCCCACATCACTTATCTCCGTGGAAATGCATGCCGTGATACTTGTAATAGCTGTAAGCACAAATTAGGACTTTTCTTTCAGCTTCGAGACCCCAATGTGGTCAATAGTAGGTTCTTTTCGAAGCTCTCAACAAGACGCATCTAATACTAGTATTCTTAGCCTAATTTGACAAACATGCTTCAAATATGAGCAAAATAGTGAGTGGTAGGAAACACCAACTCCTACTCGACAGCTCACTAAGCTTCACACATGCACTAGAATGGCTAAGGCAAGAGGGAAAAGGGTAGACAACACTGCTACACACACATTTCAAGCACTAAACACACATGCAAGCTCTTGGAGAAGAAGATACTTAGTAGAGAACAAGCAAATTCAAAATTTTCAGCTTGATTACTCGCAATGGCAAAAAGCCTTTACAAACATTCATCAAGTGACTTATATATGTGTGCTCTAAAAATGGTCCTTTCAGACAAGAAACCAGCACTTTTATTGAAAATCACTAAATCCCTACTATGATATAAGGCTAAAGTTACAATATTTAGTAATCATGCATCTAGGGGACTCCTCTAGAGCATTTACATGGCTTTTGACATGATATAATTGGAATCTGAAGAAGAAAATTAAGCCTAAATTTGAAAATTTTTGGGTTTGTTTCTCTTTTCTTCTTTCTCTTGCAACATGGCCCCTACAACATCCATTTTTTCTTACTCTTTTCTAGCTTTTTGTTTATACATTTCTAGTTGTGTAGCACTCTTGTTCTAAAAGAATTCTCTAAGGGATTCACATTTATGGAACCCTATGTGATTCTCTTTTCACTTCTTCTCCACTTGTACTATGATCTTCGGTGATGTGACTTTTGTGGCGGCTCTAGATCCTCTCACTCTTCTAGAAGCTCTAGACTCAATACTCATGGTTGGAGTAGGTGCTGATCATCTTCTTGGGGTGGCTTTATGGGGATAATTTTTGAAGGGTTCCAACTCATTGATAGTGTGTGATGGTGCAAATATCACATCTTCCCCCAAAGCATGAAAAATTATCCTAGTGACCACTTGCATACCATGTAAAGTGTGATATTCCATCCAATTCCCAACTCTTGAACTACAAGTAAAGTGCTCCCACACATAGTAGGCCATATAAAAGGGTTTCTTGCTCTCTAAATTGTATTGCAAACAGTGTAAAACTTTCTTATGGGGAATAGTGTGTTTTTTTGGCTGTTGGAAGTGGAAATTTTGTTACCATATGTCACTCTATTTTTTTCATAGTCACACCAACATTAATATCCCTTTCAAAATCCTTCCATGTTGTGGATGTCTTGCTTCCTCTTAGTTGAGGTATTGCTAAACCATTAGGGGTCAAAATTCTAGATTCAAAGCGTAGATCTTTCCTAATGGTTTCCCTTGTGACATCAAACTCAATAACGTTTCCTTCAAGATTCTTCACCCTAGCATAAACTTTTGCATCCTCAATTCATAGACTATCCATGAACTATTCCCACCCTAAACAATCCCATATATTTAAGATTTCCTTATCATTGTTCTCGAGTACTTCAAATTCTTTAGTCATGAAGAACATCTTGTTGTTCTTTTCTCCCGAAGTGCAGTAAAAGATGAACTTTCCTTAGTTGTAGAGGTCCAATGTATGAGTTTGAACTAATGAGCAACAACCAGCCTCACATACGTTTCAAGAAAAGATGGTCAATTGAATACTACATGGCTTCACAAACCAACCATATCCATAACTCTATCTTGGAACACGTAAAGATGAATAGGCTTAAGTAATCAATTCATAATCTTTGTAGTTACTGGCGACAAAACTAGTTGCAAAATTCCTTCATGGATTGCCCCTTCGCTAGGTTGATTTGCTTGTATTTCTTCTCCTTTTGATGTCTTAACTTATGGATCTTCTTATGGTCTTAGGTAAAACACGAGACTTGGGAACCAAAATTTGAGTGCAACTGTTTTGAGCTTCTTCCAAAGATTTTGGTATCCAAATCTATTTTGTGGAATAAGACTAGTGAGAATACATCATTTGCATTTGTTGCTTTGCCCTATTTGGTTGTGAATCTTTAAGTTTTGGAAGTGGTTGAGAGGTACTTGAATTTATTACCCATATTTTTCTCCGAGGTAGAGGTACCTAAATTTTGGTAGGCTGCTTCCCTAACACTTAATGATACGTTAATTTTGTGGGACTCAAAGTATTGTGATCTTTATATTTTTTGTATGTGTTTTCTTGGTGTGTGGAATTTAGTTGTTAGTCACCCCTAAGTTGGTGTAATGGGATTGTAATCCACACATCTTCTACTCTAGCTATGAGATGGTTGGTAGCTAAATTCAATCCTACAGAATGATCTAAGAGCTAGTCCTACCCTAGGACTATGTTGTTGGAAAGAGAAGCATTGCTACAAACAAGGAAGTTGCATTTATTCACGTGTCTTGCAACATGGATTGGTATCTTTGCTTCTCCACAACGTAGTGTTCATGTATTCCCAATGCCAATCAGAGTAGCTTGCACAAGTTTGATGGAAACTTAGAATTTGTACACAAGTGAGACACATATGACATTGTTTATTGCTCTCATATCTATGAGACATTTTAAGCGTGCATTAGAACTATGTCCTAAGCAACCCATATGTGGGTTCTTCGATCAATGATCCTCTTTAAAGAATCCATCTTTCCACACATTCCCATAAAAATGTCTAGTTCTCCCTCTAGGTATTCACATGATCATTGTTGCATCAACTTGCACTTCTTGATATGTTCCAAAGCCTCTCTTTGGGCTTCTTTATGACTACACAACTCTTCTACCTCCAATATTTAGCCTTCTGAAATTGTAGCAACATTTCTTCAATGAGGGGTTCATGGTAGAGTTTGAATCTGCATCCATTAATGTAATTAGGGACGATTTCTCCTCCCGAAGAAGTAACTTGTATGGCCCCACTAAGTGAGATTCAATGAATTACCAATGGAAAATATCCCCTCTTTTGCAACTTCTAAGATATCGAATCGAGCCAGCATACCTCTACCTTGTATCTCCCTATCTAGAGTTGTCTAGATCACCATTTAAGCTCTACCTTGAGAGCGCACGGGTGAACAACGCCATCACTTTGTACTTGCTGTTAGTAGAAAAATTGTTGAGATTCTCCTATATTTGTTATCTTCTCTGCTACTGCTCCTGTGTTATATTGCGTAACTATTGTCTTACATGGTATCAGAGCCGTAAGGTTCGAATAGCTTGAGAAGTATCACTATTTTAGCCTACTAGCAGACTAGAATATCAATAGATTATTCGAGTGATTACATGATGGCTTCATCGTCGAACACTGGTCTTGGTGCTTCAGCTAATGTTAATGCTGCACCTATTTGAATTCGACCACCTGCATTCAGTGAAGGGAAGCTGGATGGAACTAACTATACACTCTGGAAGTTCAAAATTTCTGCAATTTTGGACTCCTATGAATTACTTGACACTATCATGGGATCGATGGGATTAGATCCAAAGCCTATACCAGTTGAAGATCCAACAAATTCAAGATTGATGATTCAGCCAGATCCAGATCTTCTACGAGCTTGGAAGAGGCAGAATGCTGATGCATTATGTGCAATTGTCACTAGTGTAAGTGATTATGTGCTTACTTTAGTTCAACATACTACTAAAGCACATGAGGTTTGGGGCATATTGGCTTGACAATATGAGACCAAGAATCACACTAGGATACAGAATCTAGAAAATCAGTTGGCAAATGAAAAGCATTCTGATTCTGAAAAGGCTGAAGATTTTATTAAACGGATAAAACATCTTCAAGACCAATTGGCTGCAGTTGGTGTTGTTATAACACCAGAAGAGCTGGCTCGAAGATGTGTACATGTTCTTCCAGCAAAGTATGATGGATTAGTAACAGCCCTTAAGACCAACTCCCCTCACATTTGAAGAGTTTTGTGCTATGCTTTTAGAAGAAGAGATGCGGTTGAGGAAGCGGCAAAGTACAAGTGATGCTGCATTTTCAGCAAATGCAAAAGGTAAAGGCTCTTCTGATGTATCAAAGAAGAAGCCAAAGAAGAAAAAGTTCACAGGAAGTTGCTTCTATTGTGAAAAGAAAGGCCATGCCATCAAGGATTGCAGAAAGAAGCAAGCTGATGAACGGAATGGGACTGTAAAATCATCGTGGAAGAACAAAGAGTCTGCAAACAACACAAAGCTTGAACTTTGGGTAGCTATTGAAGAGGTATGTTCATCTGCTCAAGCTCGTGTTGATGAACCATGGATTTTAGATAGTGGAGCTTCTCGCCATATGACCAGTAAAAAGGATTGGTATAGTTCTCTAGTGCCTCTACGGGAATCCATCAATGTAGTGGTGGGAAATGACTCCAAGTGTCCAGCCGAAGGAACTGGAACCATCTCTTTTATCACTTCTCCAGGTGTTGAGAAAAAGTTATCCGATGTTCTCTATGTACCTACACTTAAAAGAAATTTGTTGTCAGTTTCTGCAATAATAGATTGTGGACTCGAAGTTCACTTCAATAAGAGTGGTGCAGAAATCATGGATTCATTAGGTAATGTTGTAGGTAAAGGCATACGATGGGATAACTTGTATGAGTTAAGTGCTTTAACTGCTATAGAAAATAAAGATGTAAGCAGGTTATGGCACCAACGATTTGGGCATCTTGGATTTGCAGTTTTGAAGGAGATGTAAAGAACAGGGATGGTTGCACATTTGCCTGCATTTTCAGAGTTGCAGGAACCTTGTGAAGCTTGTATGATGGGCAAGCAACAATGAAAGGCGTTTCCAAGAGAGACCAGCAATCGAGCTCAAGCTCCTCTAGAGTTGGTACATGTTGATCTCTGCAGTAAAATGTCTACACCTGCTTTAGGAGGATCTTTCTACTTTTTGCTGTTAGTCAACGATTATAGTAGAAAGATGTGGGTTTATTTCATTCGAGAGAAGGCTGATGCTTTTGAAAAATTTAAAACGTGGCACAACTATGTGGAAAATGAATCAGGAAGGAAACTGAAGAAATTCAGAACAGATAGAGGAGGTGAATTCTTGTCAACAGAATTCAACAATTACTGTAAGGAGCATGGTGTGAAAAGGCAACTTACCACAGCTCATACACCTCAACAAAATGGCGTTGTTGAGCATAGGAACATAACAGTAGTTGAAATGGCTCGTTGTATGTTAAAGGCTCGAGATATGCCTGATTCATTCTAGGCAAAAGCAGTCAATACAGCAGTCTACGTCCTCAATCGAAGCTACACAAAAGCACTCAAGGGGATGACTCCTCAAGAAGCATATTCTGGTAAAAAGCCTTCAGTTTTGCATTTCAGACTTTTTGGTTGTTTCTGTTATGCACATATTCCTGATTCAACAAGGTCAAAGTTGGATTCAAAAAGCAAAAAATGTGTCTTCCTAGGATATAATGAAGAGTCTAAAGCATACAGGTTGTGGGATCCTGAGGCAAGGAAGATTTTTGTCAGCCGAGATGTGGTGTTTGATGAACAACCACACTTAGTAGAAGATAAAGGTAAATCTACTATCTCATCAAACGGAGAAATATCTCACCTTGTGCCTATCAAAAGAGAGGTTAAAGTTGAGGAGGAGGAAACATCTGATGGAGAAATTTCCTCAATAAAAAGCCAACCAGTTGTAGCTGCACAGCGTAAGCCACTACCAAAGTGGGCACAACAGCTCTTTGATGATCACAATCCACATGTAAATGTACTAGAATCATCCTCGGATGGATTACGAAGATCAAAGAGAATAGAGGAGCAAAGAAGAGCCTCAGAACACATTGTTAGCAGATATCATGGGCTCGATAAAGGAACCTACCACCATTGAAGAAGCCCTTGATGATCCAAGTTGGAGAGCGGCAATGCAGTCTGCGTATGATAGTATACTCAAAAATGATACATGGGATCTAGTTGACTTGCCACCAAAGAAGAAGGTAATAGGTACTAAATGGATTTGGAAAGCTAAGTATAAAGCAGATGGAACATTAGAAAAGTATAAGGCAAGATTAGTTTCACAGGGTTTTTCATAGATCGAAGGATTTGATGTTCAAGAAACTTTTGCACCAACAACATGCATGACAACTATTTGGACGGTACTTGCAGTAGCTGCACAAAAGTCCTTGCCTATTTTCCAAATGGATGTCAAATCTGCATTTTTGAATGGTCACCTCAAGGAGGAGGTATATGTATCTCAACCACCTCGATTTGAGGTGCCCAATTCAGAAAATAAAGTTTGCAGGTTGAAGAAAGCTTTGTATGGACTTAAGAAAGCTCCACGGGCTTGGTACCAACGGATAGATAATTTTTTCAAAAATATGGGTTTTGAGAGAAGTACTTCTGATGCTAACTTGTATGTAACGAAAAGGGATAGCAAGCTACTTGTTGTCATTGTATATGTAGATGATTTGATCATTATAGGAGATCATCAAGAACTCATCAATCAAACTCGGATCAGCTTGGGAACTGAGTTTGAAATGACAGACTTAGGTCTACTCCATTTTTGTCTTGGAATTGAAGTATGGCAAAGGAAGGATGGCATTTTCATCTCACAACAAAAATATGTCAAAGAAATTCTCAAGGCATTTGGAATGATGGACTACAAACCAACTAGCACACCTATGGAGGTAAATCATAAGCTATCTATGGATGATAACATGCCTGATGTAGATGCTAAGAAGTACAAGAAGCTCGTTGGAAATCTTATTTTTTTGTGCAACACTAGACCAGACATTTGCTATGCTGTGGGAGTGTTAAGCTAGTTTTCCAACAAACCTAAGGAGAGTCACTGGAGTGCTAGAATGAAAATTCTAAGGTACATTGTAGGAACCTTGGATTTTGGTATTTTGTATACCACAGGTGATACACTTCAAGGATATTGTGATTCAAATTGGGCTGGAGATTGTGATTCTAGAAAATCAGTTTCTGGATATTGTTTCTCACTTGGTTCAGCAATATTTTCTTGGGTAAGTAGGAAGCAATCAACTCTCGCACTCTCCTCCACTGAAGCAGAGTACAAAGCAGCTTGTTTTGCTTCTTGTGAGGCAGTCTGGTTAAGGAGAATTCTTGCAGATCTAGGCTTTCCATCAAATATGGCGACTGTACTCAAGCGTGATAATCAAAGTTGTATGGCTATTGCAAAGAACCCAGTATTTCATGCTCGCACCAAGCACATAGAAGTACAGTACCATTACATTCGTGAGCTAATTGAAGATGAAATTGTGGAGCTAGAATATTGTCCAACAGAGGGAAATTGTGCTACCATATTCACTAAAGCACTTGGAAGAGAGCAGATCAACAGGCATCTTCAACAGATGGGCATAGGACCGAGACCTACTTGATTTATCATTGGTAAACATTGAGGGGGGGTGTTAGTATATGATCAATGTCTACCCCTCATGATTGTATGCACATTTTGTCAGGCCCCCATTAAGAGGAGAAGCCAAGCATGCATTAGCCAATTGATGGGAATCCCAACTTGCATGTTGGATGAAGGTCATATTGGACCATGTAAGGTATTGTAAGAAAAGGGAGTTACCAGGGTCCCCAATTATGGGGTCCGGGGCAGCGGTGAGCAGCCCCGGCTGGGGGGTCCAAGGGGGCCAGCGGGCCCCCTAGTGGGGGTCAAGGGGTAGCGCCCCCGGCACGACGATAAAGGGAATATTCCATAGAATATTCCCTCTTGGAGTCAAAAATCATTTATATTTGTTCGGTCGGTTCAACCGGTCTAAGCCGTCTATGGCAATTACGCAGGCGATGGCCACCCACGCTCTATCACCCATGTATAGCCATCCATGGAAGGCCACCCATGATCCTATATATACATAACTTCTGCACTACTTGAGATATCAAATTGAGCCAGCATACCTCTACCTTGTATCTCCCTATCTAGAGTTGTCTAGATCACCATTTAAGCTCTACCTTGAGAGCGCACAGGTGGACAACGCCATCATCTTTGTACTTGCTGTTAGTAGAAAAATTGTTGAGATTCTCCTATATCTGTTATCTTCTCTGCTACTGCTCCTGTGTTATATTGCGTAACTATTGTCTTACACTCAAAGCATCCAAATGTGGCTTCCTGGGAACCTACATAAATTGACTTTCAAGTCCAATAGTGTGGCTAAGATCAGGCCTCATAATTGTGAGATATATCAAGCTCCCCACAATTTTCCTGTACATAGTAGCATTTTCCAATGCTTCACCTGACGTAGTATCTAACTTCAAATTCTGATCTAATGGCACAAAAATTGGCTTACAATCAGCCATACCATACTTTTGCAGCATGTTCAAGGCATATTGCCTTTGTGACATCCATATACCTATTTTTGTATGAATAAACTCAATGCCCAAGAAATAACATAGCACAACAAGATCTTTCATGTCAAATTCCTGCGTAAGAAGTTACTTTACCTCTTTGATGCTTTCTTCATTATCACCTCCTACAATTAGGTCATCAACATAAATAGCCACAATTGTGATGCCATCATCAGCCTTCCTTGCATATAGTGAATGATCTACATCACACATAGAAAACCCAATGTTGGTTAAGTAATCAACGATCCTTGCATGCCATGCACGAGGAGCTTGCTTCAGCCCATACAAAGCCTTTTGCAACCTACAAACATATTCTAGATGCTTTAAATCTTCATATCCTTGTGGTTGGTCCATATATACTTCTTCCTCTAACTCACCATGTATGAAAGCATTCTTCACATCCATCTGATGCAAAGTCCATCCCTTTGTTGTAGCTAATGCAACAAGTGTTCTGACAGTAGACATTTTAGTTACAAGGCTGAATGTTTCCTCATAATCAATGCCATATGTATGTGCATATCCTTTAGCTACCAATCATGCTTTATACTTGCTTATGCTTCCATCAGCATTATGCTTTACCTTGTAAACCCATTTGCAACCTACGGGTTTCTTTCCTTGCGGCAATGGAACTAGCTTCCATGTAGCATTCCCATAAAGTGTAGCCATCTCCTCATCCATAGCTTTTTCCCAATCTTCATTTCCAATTGCATATTCAAAACAAGACGGTTCAACATCTTGTATTACCTTGGTCATGTAGGCACAATGATGGGCCATATAACTGTCATATGTCAATCATTGCACTGAATTCCGCATCCTCCCAGATCTTCTTGGTCCTGGGTCACTTCTCCTTGTATCATCTGCATGTTCCCTTCTTACTCATGGAGTCTTCACAGAAGGCAATCCAAGTTCCTCATCAAGACTCTTTTCTAAACCGCTTGAATCTCCAACATCTTCAAAACCTGCACATGTTTTACTACCAACAGAAAGCTTTTCTTTACCTTTCTTGGATGTATTTGATGAATTTGCTGGACTAAAATTTCCACGCACTCTTTCACTCCATGGATTTGAGTTGGAACTATTGCTTGGTGATGCATCCGGTCCACTTAAAGCTTGAGATTCTGCACTTGATTTTTCAGCATTTTCTTTGTCATTTGGTTCAAGATTCAGTCCTTCTTTGGCATCTACAGAGAAGCTTGACATTTCATCAAATACCACATCTCTGCTCACCTTCACCTATTGTGTGAGTGGGTTATAACATTTGTACCCCTTTTGCTCAAGGGAGTATCCAATGAAGACACATTTTTCTCCTTTCGGATCAAGCTTCGTCCTCAACTCATCTTGAACATGTACATATGCAATACAACCAAAAACTTTCATATGTTATAAGTTTGGCTTTTTACCTGTAACCTTCTCTTCAGGTGTAACTTGATGTACAGCAGCACTTGGAGTTCTATTCGTGATGCATATCGTCGTATGCACACCTTCTGCCCAATAACAATGAGGCATATACTTTTCAACCATCAAGGCTCTTGCTATTTCTGCAATACGTCTATTTTTGTGTTCAGCAACACCGTTATTTTGTGGTGTGTACATGCATGAAAACTGACGTCGAATTCCATGACTTTTAAGAAAATTACTTAACTCATTTGACATGTATTCACCTCCTCCATCATATCTTAATGTCTGAATATACTTCCCTGTCTGCTTTTCCACCATAGCTTTAAAATTCTAGAAGTGAGTGAATAACTCACTCTTCTCTTTCATGAAATATACCCACACTTTCTATATATGGTCATCAATGAAAGTAAAATAGAACTTGCAACCGCCCATAGATGTGGTCTTTGCAGGACCCCAAACATCTGTATGTACTATTTCTAGCACATTCTCACTAACATGCTTGTCGTGTGGAAACGATGATCTTGACTGTTTACCAAATTGACATTCTGCACATACCTTTTGCATCTCTGAAACCTTGAAATTTAGTAGTCCATGAATGATCTCCTTTGACTGCATTAGTTTCAACCTTTGCGGATTTGCATGTCCAATTTTTTTGTGCCAGATCTCTATATCAGCAATAACTCCTGCACCTTTTGCAAACATGGATGCATTCATTTCAGGAATTTTCACATTTAAGGTGAACATCCTACCCACTTTGTTTCCTTTGGCGATCAATCGTCCACCCTGTTTGTATCTTCTACATATAAACCCATCAGCATTGAACCTGACATGTAATCCCTCATCAACCATTTGTCCAATAGAAACCAGCTATGTTTTACCTTCCCATCCTCCATAGACAATGCTATGTTTCCTGTGTGCTCAATAGGATGTGATGTATCATCACCTGTTTCAACATATCCAGGAACTGGCAATGTTTGCAAACTACTAAACCATTTTGCATAACTGGTCATGTGATTTGAAGCATCTGAATTAACATACCAGACATTATCATTCGATTTTGAAACACCAGTAGACATCATATTCATCATGTGATGTTGAACCATGAACAGCTTCTTAGAATCATCTGCACTTGTGGATGCATAGTTATTCTATTGCCTTTTGTTATTTTGATTCTTCAACCTGCAATCACGTTCAAAGTGTCCAGATTTACCACAATTCCAGCATCCTTTACTATCATTACTTGAATCATTTCTTTGGAAATTTTTGCGGCCTCTTTGGCTCCCCTTGCCTCAAAATTGTCCTCTTCCTCTTGCATGATTCTATTGTTGACTTTGGTCTTGGTTACTATTTCCTCTTCCACTTCTGAAACCTCTACCTCTACCTCTTCCTCTGCCAGAGTAGAATACCTGCTCAGAACTAGATTTTCCTTGGGAGTTTGAATCCTCACCAAGATTCTTTTCTTCAATAATTAGCATAGATACCAGATCAGCAAAATTCGAAATATTTTCCCTGGTCTGTATAGAAGTTTTGAGCTGCTTATAGGAAGCTCCTAAACCACAAAGACACACTTCCATCTTATCATCATCATCTACATTCACACCAATAGATGCAAGTGACTCACATATGCTTTTGATTTTCAAGGTGTAGTCACTTACCGACATGCTCTTCTTCTCCAATGTATGCAACTCGTTCTTGAGTTTCAATTTCTGTGCCTTTGTATTGGTCTCATACAATGTGACTAAACTGTTCCAAGCCTGTTTCGAAGTTTGGGCATCCTATATGTGTCCAATCATGCTATCCTGTATGTGTCCAATCATGCTATCCTGTATGTGTCCAATCATGTTATCATGTATGCTAAGAGATAGCTAGTACATTACCTTTCATGCTCCTTGATTCCATTCCTCATATGCTCTTAACTGATCTGCAGTCTGATTCCTTTTTGGTAACTACAGAGCATTTTCATTCTCTCCTTCGATGTACTTCCAGTAGCCTTTTCCCATCAGGAAATTGTTCATTCTGAATCTCCAAGCATGGAAATTATTCTTATCCAGCTTATTGTTCATAAGCTAACTCATTCCATCTGTGTTTGCCATTTCTGCAGCAATTCTCAACACTGCAAAACATTACAAGAAGCACTTCTACTTGAACACTGTCACACTATGATGTGACAGTTCGATCTCAGAAAAACATAGTTTTTGTGTATCAACAGTACATGGAATCGCTTGAAATTCTAGATCTAGAATATATGAGTGTTTCCCAACAGAACGCAAGTTATAGTTTTTGAAACTCACCTGGTTTTTCTATGGACCCCACCTTGGGGCCTCAAAATCGAGGTCGAGATGGCTTCGAAACTTCTACCTTCAAGTCGATTTTCATAGCAAACAGAGGTCATTTGTGAATCACATTTTCTCCATGCCTTGCGGCATACTCTTCATTGTCACCTTCTCCATGAGTTCTCTACAGCCATGCTGGCTCGGATACCATGTCACAAGGAAGGAGATAACAAAGAGAGCTCACACATACATTCTCACTCTCAAGGTGAAGCACACACATAGATTGAGACAAGGAAGAATGATCTTCTTCTTCTATTACATACAAGAATGACCTAAATACAAGAATACAACAAGTGCAATATATAAAGATCAGTTCATAAGGAAAAGTCTAATGTCCCCGAATGAGTGAGCTGGCAAGTAACAAATGTACCATCACTCTCAATAGATAAATCTAATAAAGCTCAATGAAGTATCCCTTAGATATACCGGTGTGACCACTATACATGTCAGAGAAACAAAAACTGATACGTGTCATCCTGGATCATCACATGTTGAGCTTGATATCTCAACAACGAGCACCTCCATTTAAGTAACTTTATCCAAGTGGAAAATTTTTGTCGAAGGGCACCACTACAATGTTATGTGAAGAATGTTGGAGATAGACATCTGCAGGAGCACGCAAAAAGCACAAGGAAGAAGAAGAAGCTTGGAGCACAAACACACAATACTGAATGTATTACTAGAGAATGTACAAAGATAAGTAGCCCATTAGGGCAATAGGCGTATATACAAGCCGGGGGAAAAAAACCTCCTAAAGAGGGAAAAAAGTGCCCCGGCGGTCCTAGTGTGTTCACACACATCACTACCTAAATATATCAAAAAATCCCCCCTGGGAGTGATGCGGTGAACAAGGAGCTGACACTCATGTATAAGGAAGTGCCAAGCTATGTGGAAATCACTCCACAAAAGGAAGTAAGCCCAAAGCTTTGCGGAAAGCTTCAAACTTCTCCCTAGGCAGAGCCTTCGTGAAAAGGTCTGCAATGTTCTCCTGCGTGGGCACATATGCCAAGCTGATCTCCCCAGCAGAGAACCTCTCCCTGACATAGTGATAATGCACCTCAATGTGCTTAGTGCCAGCATGGAACACAGGGTTCCTCGCAACTGCCAATGCGCTCTGACTGTCAGTGAAGATGGTGGTGGCAGAAGACTGGCCAACACCCAAATCAGCCATAAGGCGTCTGAGCCACACACACTCAACAGTCGCTGTGAAAGCTTCCCTATACTTAGCCTCACAACTGGAAGTGGCCACAGTAGGCTGCTTCTTGCTCAACCAAGATATACATGAGCTACCAAGCATGAAGCAAAAACCATTGGTGGACACACGAGTGTCATAGCAACCAGTCCAATCTGAGTCAGAAAAAGCATGCAAATCTGGCGGTAGTGATCCCCCCTTGGGATAAAACAACCCAAGTAGCCGAGTACCACTCAAGTAGCGAAAGATGCGCTTAACCGCCTTCCAATGCGTGACTCCTGGGCAATGCATAAACCTGCTCATCTGTGAGACAGCAAACTGAATATCTGGCCGAGTAATGCATAAGTAAATCAAGCATCCAACAGCCTGCTGATAGAGAACAGCATCAAATGCATCTCCAGCATCATGAAGACTCAATCGTAAACCTGTCTCCATAGGAGTGGCAATAGGCTTACAATCTTCAAGGCCAAAACGCTGCAATAATGTGTCAATATATTTCGTTTGACACAGAGCCATTCCACCATCAACTTGCATAAACTGAATGCCCAAATAGTGATGCAAATGCCCCAAATCAGACATCTCAAATGAGGCATGCAAATCAGCCTTGAAATCAGCAATGTGCTTCTCAATAGGACCAGTGAGCAGCATGTCATCAACATAGACAACAATGATCAGAAGCACATCATTGGCATGCTTAACATATAAGGTGCTTTCAGTTGGACTGTTTATAAAACCATGTGCAACCAGATAGGCATGTATCTTCTCATACCAAGCACGTGGTGCTTGCTTTAAACCATATAATGCCTTCTTTAACCTGCACAACTGGTTTTCATGCCCTTTCTGCACAAAGCCACGGGGCTGAAAAACATACACTTCTTCATGCAAGTCACCATTCAGAAATGCTATTTTAATGTCCAACTGATGTACATTCCAACCATGATAGGCTACAAGTGCACTTAATGCTCCGAACAGTAGTCATACGACATGTAGGTGCAAAGGTCTCATCAATATCAATGCCTCTTTCCTGCGCATAACCCTTTGCAACAAGCCTAGCCTTATACTTGTCAACTCTACCATCAGGTTTACGCTTTAGCTTGTATACCCACTTAGTGCCAATGGCCTTCTTGCCAGGAGGCAAGTCACATAAAGACCATGTACCATTCTTCATTATAGCATCATATTCAAATTGCATAGCAGCCATCCAATTTTCTGAATTCTGTGCTTCATCAAAAGAAACAGGCTCATTCTCATCACAGAGACTAGACGCAGCCATAGCATAGCAATCTGATGCAAAGGAGGCACTATGAGAGCCTGAACGAGTATGATATGACAAAGGTGCATCTAATTTGCTGTCACACAAAGTCTGCACCAGCCATTTTGGCATAGTTTTTGCCTGCTCAATATCAGCTCTCTCATCAACAAGTGCATCATGTAAATCTGAATCAGAAATAGAATGATCTGCATCATCATATGAAACCTGCAAAGGCTGAGAAGTTGCCTCATTAGGACCAGCACTAGACTGTCCACCTGTAAAAAGAGGCATCAACGTATCATACATGTCTTTGGAGCTAACAGATGTCTCCTTAGTACATGAAAGCAATGGCTGAATAGCATCTTCCACAAAGACAACATCACGGCTAACCAGAATGCGTTTAGTTTGTGGATGATACAGACGATAGCCTTTACTTTCAGAACTGTACCCAACAAAAATACATTTTACTGCCTTATCATCCAATTTTCTGCGATGTTGTTCAGGCACTAATGCATATGCCAAACAACCAAAAACAAGCAGATGAGCAACAAATGGCTTGCGGTCATGCCAAGCCTCATATGGAGTGATAGACTCCAACGCTTTAGTGGGACACCTGTTCAGTACATATGCTGCACACATGACAGCCTCAAGCCAGAAACTATGTGGTAAAGCCTGACTCTTGACCATGCACCTCGCCATCTCCATGAGTGACATGTTCTTTCGTTCAGCAACTCCATTCTGTTCAGGTGTATACGGAACTGTACACTGGTGTTTTATCCCACGTTCAGCCAGAAATGCATTAAAATCAGAAGACATATATTCCCCCCCTCAATCAGAACGAAGGGTGCCCATTTTACATGCTGACAGATTTTCAGCCAAAACCAAAAGCTGTTTAAAGCACATGAACACTTCGGACTTTGCTTTGAGTGGATATACCCATGCATGCCTGGAAAAATCATCAATGAAAGTCATGAAGTAAAGGTAATTCCCAAAAGAGGGTGTCTGCATAGGACCACAGACATCACTATGTACAAGCTGCAATTTCTGCGTAGCCCGAACTGAACCATCTTTTGGAAAGGAGGAACGCTGCATTTTGCCCAAAATACAGCCTTCACATACATGTTTTCCAGGTGCCTCAAGCTTGGGCAAAGAAGACACCATATCAGATTTCTGCAGGCGTAGCAAACTAGCAAAATTCAGATGACCAAAGCGTGCATGCCAAAGCTTTGCATCTGACATAGCCTGAGAATCATGAACTGCACATGCCGAATCATTCACAGATCTTTCATAGTCTATGAGCTTATACAGTCCACGACATAAAATGCCAGAAGCAATAATCACATCGCCATTTGAGAGATCATGAACTATACACCTGTCATCAACAAATTTCACAACCAAGCCAATCTTGGGTAATGCAGAAACTGATAACAGGTTCTTTTTTATCCCTGGCACAAATAAAGCATCTAACAAAGTGAAAGAACTACCATCAGCAGTAGTCAAAATGATCTTACCAACTCCCATAACAGGATAAGAGGAGTTGTTGGCGCATATAACAGTATTCCCTCTAGGGGCAAGCTCGAGTGAAGAGAAGAAACTGCACTGCGAGGTAATATGTTTGGTTGCCCCACTGTCAAAGTACCAAACATCTGAGTCTATTGCAGACATGCACTGATCATGAGAAGATGGGTCAAAACTGCAGACAGTAGTAAACGCCCATTCTTCTTCCTGCACAAGATTTGCAGACTCTGTTTTTGGTGTAGAGGCCTCTGCAACAACCATTCCAGCCTCTTTCTTCTTTGCCTCTTTAGCAGCCAGTTTTGGACAGTTCTTTATGATATGATCATTTCCTTTACAGTACTTCCAAAACAATTTCTGCTTTTCTGATTTCTTCTCATCTTTATCCTGGTTCTTCGATTGTGCAGCATTTGCAGATTTCTGCTTACTAGTAGAAGAGCCCCATTTTCCTTTGCCCTTTTGACTAGCCAGGAAAGCTTGATCTGCAACACACATAATGGACTTGTTTTGCCTGGACTTATCTTCCTGCAACAGAACAGAGACTAACTCCTCAAATGACAAGGCATTTGGATTGCCTTTCATCATCAACCAAAGAGTAGAGGCAAAACTCTGATATGAATTAGGAAGACCATTCAGAACGGTCTGCACAAGTGAGCTATCTGGTATAACCTCATCAGCAGAAACCAATTGTTCCTTCAGGTCTTTGATCTTTGTGAGAAAACTGTCCATAGAATCACCTTCATTCATGTGCTCACTCTCCAACTGTTTTCGGAGGTAAGCAACACGAGCCTCATTCCTAGCCTGGTACAAAGTGGTAAGTGTATCCCAAGCATCCCTAGCTCTTCTGCAAGAGCGTATGTGAGGAATAATGGCACGTTTGACAGACAAAGCTATCAATGCATGTGCCTGGGCATCTCTGCCATCCCAACGAATCTGCTCTAGAGTAGGTGCAACAGAAACAGCAGCACGAACAGGAATCTGCGGAATATCATCTTCATCAGCTCCAGCACCTGTATTTGCAATAGTTGTCATTACAGGTGTAACAGGACGTCTTTCAACACCCTGCACAATGTTCCACAATCCTTTTGCAGCCAAAACATGTCGCATCATATAAGCCCATAATGGGTAGTTGGTACCATCCAACTTATCCTCAACAGCCAACATACGGAATACATCACTGCTTTCAGCCATGGCCGGTGACTAAAATACCTTGATGCAGAAAATTGACTATATCTCAAAAAGTTGAACACAACTGCGTAGACGAGTTCTGCTAGACTTGTAGCAAACTTCAAGATGCTTAAACTGGCGAACAAAAACTGGTATATACCTTTGGCACAAAAAGACGAAATAGCCTACACAAGCGCTGTGATAGTGTGTTCGGAGGCAGAAACGAGCTCAGATCGCGATTTTGGCACCACAAAGCGAAGATGTTTTGATCTCGGAAACATGCTGAGTATGCTCACCAAAATTTGTGCAATTTTGAGACTGCAAACGGAGGAGTGTCGACGGTGCTCTAGAAGAAGCGACGACCTGCTCTGATACCAATTGTTGGAGATAGACGTCTGCAAGAGCACGCGAACAGCACAAGGAAGAAGAAGAAGCTTGGAGCACAAACACACAATACTGAATGTATTACTAGAGAATGTACAAAGATAAGTAGCCCATTAGGGCAATAGGCGTATATACAAGCCGAGGGAAAAAAACCTCCTAAAGAGGGAAAAAAGTGCCCCGGCGGTCCTACTGTGTTCACACACATCACTACCTAAATATATCAACAAAGAAATACTAGGTAATCAAGCCAAATTGGATAGTTTTATGGATGGAGGACCAGACGATGCAGAACCTAGGGAGGCATCTCTAGAGGAAAATCTTGGCTTTGGAACCAGATACAACCTTCCATTCCCAGATATTCCATGTAGATGGAATAAGGATCATATCGTGGAGCACAAGATAAATATCACCTCGGCACAAAGTATTGATGAACTCTCTAGTGAGACCATTAAAGAGATACTCATAAGAGAAGTGAACTTTGGAGATGAAGGAAACCCATAAATATTCCACCTAGCCATGTTGTTGTGGCAATATCCATTTTACTATAAAATATCTTTTGCCTGGTCCTACATAGATATGACAAGTATTCTAGAAGAGCTTGGTCTGCATTGTATCCCCTTGGTAGAGGGATCTTCACCCATAAGGAGGAGGCCATATCAACTCAATACAAAGTACATAGCGGTAGTTAAGGTAGATTTGACTAAATTAGAGGAGGCAAGTATTATTATTCCTATTGGAAACTCACAAGGCTCTCATCCATGGTTATTGTGTCAAAGAAAAATAGTGGAAAGATAAGACTGTGTATTGATTTTTGAGCACTAAATAAAGTAACTATTCAAGATGGCTTCCGACAATCGTTCATTGAGCAGGTATCGGAAGAAGTAGTTGGACATATTCTGTACAATTTCCAAGATGGATTTAGTGGCTACAATGAAATTCTCATCCATCCTGAGGATAGAGGCAAGACTGCCTTCATCACTCCATGGGGCACCTATGTCTATGCCCGCATGGCATTTGGCATAGAAAATGCACTTGCATCATTTAACCGAGCTATGTACTTAATATTGGGTTAATCTTTAACAACATTTTTTGCACATTTTCATAAATGATTTTTCAATCTTCTTAGGTACGGATGAAAGAGTCATGGACCAAGATTTTCATCAACACTTGGGAAAGTTTAAAGGAAATATTTGACTAGTGCATCAAGACAAGTTTGAAGTTAAATCCTTCCAAGTGTCATTTTTTTTATCACCAAAGGTACTCTCCTTCACTGTTGATATATTTAGGTAGTGATGTGTGTGAACGCACTAGGACCGCCGGGACACTTTTTTCCCTCTTTAAGAGGTTTTTTTCCCCCGGCTTGTATATACGCCTATTGCCCTAATGGGCTACTTATCTTCGTACATTCTCTAGTAATACATTCAGTATTGTGTGTTTGTGCTCCAAGCTTCTTCTTCTTCCTTGTGCTATTCGCGTGCTTCCGCAGACGTCTAACTCCAACAATTGGTATCAGAGCAGGTCGTCGCTTCATCTAGGGCGCCATCGACACTCCTCCGTTTGCAATCTCAGATTCGCACGAAAATTGGTGAGCATAGTCAAGGTGTTTCAGAGATAAAAATAGCTTCGCTGTGTGGTGCCAAAATCGCGATTTGAGCTCATTTCGGCCTCCGAACGCACTATCGCAGTGCTTGTGTAGGCTATTTCATCTTTTTGTGCCAAAGGTATATACCAGTTTTTGTTCGCTAGTTTAAGCGTCTCAAAGTCTTCAATAGGTCTAGCTGAACTCGTCTCAGCAGTTCTGTTCAACTTTTTGAGATACAGTCAATTTTCTGCATCAAGGTATTTTAGTCACCGGCCATGGCTGAAAGCAGTGATGTATTCCATATGTTGGCTGTTGAGGATAAGTTGGATGGTACCAATTACCCATTGTGGGCTTATATGATGTGACATGTATTGGTTGCAAAAGGATTATGGAACATTGTGCAGGGTGTTGAAAGACGTCCTGTTACACCTCTGACTACAAGTACTGTAAATATAGGTGCTGGAGCTGGTGACGATGGTGTCGAAGATGATATTCCACAGATTCCTGTTCGTGCTGTTGTTTCTGCTGCACCTACTGCAGAGCAGATTCGCTGGGATGGCAGAGATGCCCAGGCACATGCATTGATAGCTTTGTCTATCAAACGTGCCATTATTCCTCATATTCGCTCTTGCAGAACAGCTAAGGATGCTTGGGATACACTTACCACATTGTACCAAGCTAGGAATGAGGCTCGTGTTGCTTACCTCCGAAAACAGTTGGAGAGTGAGCACATGAATGAAGGTGATTCTATGGACAGTTTCCTAACAAAGATCAAAGACTTGAAGGAACAGTTGATTTCTGTTGATGAGGTTATACCAGATAGCTCCCTTGTGCAGTCCGTTCTGAATGTTCCTGATTCATATCAGAGTTTTGCTTCTACTCTTCGTTTGAGGATGAAAGGAAATCCAAATGCCTTATCATTTGAGGAGTTAGTCTCTGTCCTGTTGCAGGAAGATCAGTCCAGGCAAAACAGGTCCATTATGCGAGTTGCAGATCAAGCGTTCTTGGCTAGTCAGAAGGGCAAAGGAAAATGGATCTCTTCAACTAGTAAGCAGCAATCTGCTAATTCTGCATATTCGAAGAAGGAAGATAAAGATGAGAAGAAATCAGAAAAGCAGAAATTGTTTTGTAAGTACTATAAAGGGAATGATCATATCATAAAGAACTGTCCAAAACTGGCTGCTAAAGAGGCAAAGAAGAAAGAGGCTGGAATGGTTGTTGCAGAGGCCTCTACACCAAAAACAGAGTCTCCAAATCTTGTGCAGGAAGAAGAATGGGTGTTTACTACTGTCTGTAGTTTTGACCCATCTTCTCATGAGCAGTGCATGTCTGCAGTAGACTCAGATGTTTGGTATTTTGACAGTGGGGCAACCAAACATATTACCTTGCAGCGCAGTTTCTTCTCTTCACTCGAGCCTGCCCCTATAGGGAATACTCTTACATGCGCCAACAACTCCTCTTATCCTGTTATGGAAGTTGGTAAGATCATTTTGACTACTGCTGATGGTAGTTCTTTCACTTTTTCAGATGCTTTATTTGTGCCAGGGATAAAAAAGAACCTGTTATCAGTTTCTGCATTAGCCAAGATTGGCTTGGTTGTGAAATTTGTTGATGACAAGTGTATAGTTCATGATCTGTCAAATGGCGATGTGATTATTGCTTCTGGCATTTTATGTCGTGGGCTGTATAAGCTCATAGACTATGAAAGATCTGTAAATGATTTGGCATGTGCAGTCCCAGGCTATGTCAGATGCAAAGCTTTGGCATGCATGCTTTGGTCATCTGAATTTTGCTAGTTTGCTACGCCTACAGAAATCTAAAATGGTGTCCTCTTTGCCCAAACTAGAGGCACTTGGAAAACATGTTTGTGAAGGCTGTATTTTGGGCAAAATGCAACGTTCCTCCTTTCCAAAAGATGGTTCAGTTCGGGCTACACAGAAATTGCAACTTGTACATAGTGATGTCTGTGGTCCTATGCAGACACCCTCTTTTGGAAATTATCTTTGTGACCTTTATTGATGATTTTTCCAGGTATGCATGGGTATATCCACTCAAAGCAAAGTCCAATGTGTTCATGTGCTTTAAACAGTTTTTGGTTTTGGCTGAAAATTTGTTAGCATGTAAAATGGGCACCCTCCATTCTGATCGAGGGGGGGAATATACGTCTTCTAAATTTAATGCATTTCTAGCTGAACGTGGGATAAAACACCAGTGTACAGTGCCGTATACACCTCAACAGAATGGAGTTGCTGAACGAAAGAACAGGTCACTCATGGAGATGGCGAGGTGCATGGTCAAGAGTCAGGCTTTACCACATAGTTTCTGGCTTGAGGCTGTCATGTGTGCAGCATATGTACTAAATAGGTGTCCCACTAAAGCGCTGCAATCTATCACTCCATATGAAGCTTGGCATGACCGCAAGCCATCTGTTGCTTGTCTGCATCTTTTTGGTTGTTAGGCATATGCACTAGTGTATGAACAACATCGCAGAAAATTGGATGATAAAGCAATAAAATGTATTTTTGTAGGGTACAGTTCTGAAAGTAAAGGATATCGTCTCTATCATCCACAGACTAAACGCATTCTGGTTAGCTGTGATGTTGTATTTGTGGAATATGCTATTCAGCCATTGCTTTCATGTACTAAGGAGACATTTGTTAGCTCCAAAGACATGTATGATAGTTTGATGCCTCTTTTTATAGGTGGACAGTCTAGTGTTTGTCCTAATGAGGCAACTTCTCAGCCTTTGCAGGTTTCATATGATGATGTAGATCATTCCATTTCTGATGCAGACTTACATGATGCACTTGTTGATGAGAGAGCTGATATTGAGCAGGCAAAAACTATGCCAAAATGGTTGGTGCAAACTTTGGGTGACAGCAAATTAGATGCACCTTTGTCATATCGTACTCGTTCAGGCTCTCATAGTGCCTCCTTTGCATCAAATTGCTATGCTATGGCTGCGTCTAGTCTTTGTGATGAGAATGAGCTTGTTTCTTTTGATGAAGCACAAAATTCAGAAAATTGGATGGCTGCTATGCAATCTGAATATGATGCTATAATGAAGAATGGTACATGGTCTTTATGTGACTTGCCTCCTGGCAAGAAGGCCATTGGCACTAAGTGGGTATACAAGCTAAAGCGTAAACTTGATGGTACAGTTGACAGGTATAAGGCTAGGCTTGTTGCAAAGGGTTATGCGCAGGAAAGAGGCATTGATATTGATGAGACCTTTGCACCTACATGTCGTATGACTACTGTTCGGAGCATTAAGTGCACTTGTAGCCCATCATGGTTGGAATGTACATCAGTTGGACATTAAAACAACATTTTTGAATGGTGACTTGCATGAAGAAGTGTATGTTTTTCAGCCTTGTGGCTTTGTGAAGAAAGGGCATGAAAACCAGGTGTGCAGGTTAAATAAGGCATTATATGGTTTAAAGCAAGCACCACGTGCTTGGTATGAGAAGATACATGCCTATGTGGTTGCACGTGGTTTTGAGAACAGTCCAACTGAAAGCACCTTATATGTTAAGCGTGCTAATGATGTGCTTCTGATCATTGTTGTCTATGTTGACGACATGCTGCTCACTGGTCCTATTGAGAAGCATATTGCTGATTTCAATGTGCTAAAGTAAGGTTATGTACTCCACCACTCTGAACGGTTCCTAATTCTTCACTTGAGTTCCATGTACATATAGGTGCAAGGTAGATCAGCCCATTGCTTATGCAAGTAGGATACAAAGGCAAAAAGAAACTATGGCATAATTGAAAGAGAAGGTTTGGCAATTGTATTTGCACTCCAAAAATGTCAGCACTATCTCCTAAACATACATCTTATTGTCGTCTTAGACCATCAATCATTAAAGTATTTGATAAGTAGTAGAATGGGTATGTCATTGGTTACTACTTTGTTTAGAAGTATGATTTTGAAATTTGTAGTCAAACCAAGCACATAACATTGCATGGCAGACCAAGTGCCAAGGACATCCAACAGGTATTGACGATGAGCCTATAGATAGTAGCCATTTTCTTGTGGCCACTCAAATTGATTGGTATAATGAAATAGAGCAATCCCTCACTTTAGGAGAAGTTCCTCTGAGCATGTCTCCATAGGTAAAAAGGAAGTTACTAGTTAAAGTTAGGTCATTTTCACTCATAAAGGACAAGTCATATAAATATTGCCCAAATGCAAATGCGTTTACCCACACGGACTAAGTTGCTTGCTTGAAGCTGCCCATAGTGAAGGACATCTGAAGGGAGAGGGCTTGGCATACAAAATCCTTTATAAAGGTTTATGGTGTCCCTATCTCTATAGAGATGCTCTCAATATGCCAAAGAATGTGACATTTGTCAAAGGTGTTCTCCTCCTCTAAGAAGGTTGAATTTCTAGCCCTTGGTGATGTCAACCGGATGGTAACCTTTTGAGCAACGGGGTCTTGACTTCATTGGTCCCATCATCCCAATAGGTCAAACTAGTAATAAGAGGTACATTTATTCAAAATAGTAGATGGTGGCTAAGACCACTTTGGATTGCACTACCTCAACTATGGTTAAGTTCATGTATAAACATATTTTCTCATGATTCAGATTCCCACTTGAAGTCACTAGTGGTATGCACAGAAGCTTGCATGATGGGCAAGCAATAGAGGAAAGCATTTCCATAAGAAGGCAGGAATAGAGCAACCTATCCTCTAGAGTTAGTGCATGCTAACTTGTGTGGAAAAATGCATACACACCTTGGATGGATTTTCCTACTTCAAGTGAATCTGACCTGCAATCCCTTCTCAACTTTGTCCTACACTTATGAGGTTCTTGGTAATAGTTGGCACATACAATACTCTGCTTAGTAAGTTCATATTACTATCTCAAGTCTTCATGTTACCTATCTTCTCAATTGGATGTCTTGTGTCATCTCTTGTTTGGACTTCATGCTTATTTCTTGGATCTAGCTACATTTCCTGGCACATGATTTGAGCACTCTGAGTCTATATTAAACGCATGTTCATCTTCTTTACCTTCCTTCATGGTCATGTTCATCAGAAGAAGTGTGTCTTCTTGAGTTTGGTAATCTGTATAATTGTTGTAGTCTCTCCTTCCTTTGTATCCACCTTGATATTTATTATTGTTATATGAGTTGTTATAGTATCCATAAGATTTGTTGAATATTCCTCCTGAGTTTCCATAGCCTCCTCTGTTGTATCCTCTTCCTCTTTGGTTCGTAGCATTCGTGAAACAGTTCTTAATGATGTGATTGGTTAGACCACATATGGCACATGGTGATGAGCCTTTGGCTCTCCCCCTACCTTGTCTACCTCGTCTGCCTCTTCCTCTTGAGCTTCTACCTCTACTTGCAAAGTTTCTTTGAGAGGTACTACTTTCATCATCAGACTTATTGCCCTTGCCGTTTTCGTCATTGCTTTTATTCTTATTTGTATAGAGAGCAGAGGATTGATTACCTTTTGAGTTGTCTCCATTCTTGATAAGATTTGCGTCATGTCCATGTAGAGGTCCATAGTTGTGGTGAAGGCCTCCCATTTGTCATCTGCCTTTATACCATTGATCACTTGCCTTACTATTTGTTCTTCATTAATGACTTCTCCAATGCTTCCAAGTTCATCTTCAATTTCCTTCATTTTGGTGACAAAATCAGTCACACTCTACTTGGGCATCTTCTTGAGTGTTGTAAACTCCATCCATAACTAGTTCTTCCTTGCCTTGGTGCTTGATGCGAAGAATGTTTCAAGAGCATTCCATGTTTCTTGTGATGTCTTTCATTTCCTAATGTATGGAAGTAAAAAATCAGAGATAGAGTTAAGAATGTATGACCTTGCCAAAGCATCCTTTGAGCACCATGCATTCAACCTTTCCTGTTCCTCTTGTGTTGGTTGGCCCTTGCTTCTGAGTATTGACATCATCCCATCTCTAGATATGTAACCGTAGAGATTCCTTCTTTGTAGATATGCTTCCATTTTGAGTGCAAATTCTAAATAATTACCTCTATCCAATCTATTAGTGGATGAGGATAATCCATCACCCATGATGTTTAGTTGCTCTCATACCACTATGAAGAGGTGATGGTATAAGTGTAGAGATGAGTTGGTGTTGCAACAAACCTGCTCTACACTAGCCAATGTAGCTCAAGGGATGCTTGCTAAACCTCCTTAGCTTCCAAAAATTGCATAAGGAACCATTAGGTCCTTTGGAACATCATTACTAAAAGTTTGCACCAAAGCAAATAACTTCTATTTGCAAGGATTGTGAAGGACCTTCTAAGGTCATAGAGATATGTTCAGAGCTCACAACCTGGTATGAATTGACCAATGGAGCTTTTGCACACATCTAATTAATTATATAACTAAATAAAGCAAGTTATTTGATGAATATATATGCACCACACAAGGAGAAATGAAATTCACAAGTCTAGGTGGTCACACTGAGTTTTGACTTTTCAGGAACAAGAAGATGTGCAGACATAGTCAGCTTCATGGCTTTATATTTCAAAATCTACTAAACCAATGGTGATGAAGATTGATCTATAGATACTTGATAATCTTATCTAGCTAAGCAAAGTTGAAGCATAGCACATGGATGCTTCCACACAAAGAAATAGACAGATCAAGTTCATTGTGTACATGATTGTAATGAGCCAGAATATAGAGAAAGTCTTACTCAATGTAATGATTCAAAATGTGTATGCTATTGAATATATGATACATGGGATGGGTAGAGGACTACTCCTTAATGAGATAAGCACAATGCATGCTCAATGAAGTAGCTCAATCTCTCTCAAATTAGTGACTCTACCTATGACTAAAAATTGGATACATTTATACTCATACACTACAACATATAAGGGGTATACCGAGGCTTCTACTGGGCGAATGCACGTGCATGATTTTGCCCCTACGATGGTGTAAGGATGATCATAGGCATCGGAAGCAAACCACCATTATAGGCATCAATATGGGCATCGGTATAAGCACCAAAAATTTTGATGCTTATATCGATGCCCATACTGGTGCCTATACCAATGTTCTGCTGGGCGTACCCTCGCCCATACCATCGACCATGCTAGGAGTACCGATGAACATATCTGCAAATTTTTTTTGGGCAGTGTGCATTGTCTCTTGCTATAGAAACATTACCATGATGTTGTCTAGCAAAAGACAATACACTCTGCCCAAAAAATACCGAATACATGTGATGTGTACTCTAATGGCAACTGAAACATGATTTCATAAAGCAAAATACTATCAGACACAAAACAGATGAGCAGAATGAACCATGAACCATGTACAAAAAAAGTTATATATTTCATAGATGAAGCATGTACAAGAGTGTGGCGAACCACTGTCATATATGAGCCAAATACAAAATGTGGCAAAGCACTTCCATATAAGAATCAAATAAAAAATTATAGTGCACCATTGCCATATATGAGACAAATACAAAATTGTGGCACACCATTGCCATACACATGCACAGAAGGATCAAAACATCCATATCAGCAGTCCTTCAACAAAGAACATTCATGAAATGAGATAAATTGACATGATATTTACAAACAACAAGTAAAAATCAATTTTCTAAGTTCATCGCCTCATCGTAGATGCTCCCATGAAATGACCGAACCGCGTCCCTCCAAGTCCTCCAATAGTGCAACCAATCCATGATGATATCCATAAGCCTCTTTCATTTGTGTTGGAGGACGCCCCACTGCCAGCTCATGTAACAAATATGCAGAACATTAGATGAACATACATGACATGCTTAACAGAAACAAATTTAATAAACCAAATAATACTTACAAATTCGTGATGCATAGCATCCTATCCACCGCTACCCAAATGTGACAATCCGATCGTATCTAGACGTGTGGCTGCGGCATCTCGCTACTGGCGATATCAGTCAGGAGTCTGCTACTCCTCATTGCAAATCATATCCCACTGCTGAGCATCTAACCATACAGGCTTTGGTAGGCCTGCTATGAAAGCATCATGAGCCTCGAATCATTGATGACACATAACTTCACATGCAGTGTGTTGAATCCACTCGGAGCTAACAACACGATGCCCATGTGTTGGTTGGAACTCTTGGTAGATCCTCTCTATGACATAATTTTTATGATATTTATCTTTTTCAATCCATTTCAACATGATCGAGTGTCCAAACTATATGGAGCAAAGCTATCATATATGCTAAGACATGGCCTTTCCAGCCGCATCCATCACTGGAGCTCCATCATGGATACTATATACCTTGGAGTCATCATGATCATGAGCATTCCAAGGTGTATGTAGTGTTCCACGTGGTGTACCATGTGGCCTACCTACATCTGTGCTACGTGTAGATCCACTCCTAGAACCTCCTCCTTCAGAGCGTGACCTCGACCTATGGGACGGGCCAACACTTGTATCACGTTGAGGTGTTGAGAGCACACATCTACTATTAGAGCCACTAAGAAGATGTTCGTGGTGGATTCATAAAGCTAGGAGACATACATCCTACTTGAGTAGCACTGCCCGCAAGAGTGATACCGGTATGAGTGAGGTGACAGGAGTGAGGCCAGCAGGAGTGAGGCCGGGGGGAGTGCTACCACGAGCGATCCATTATTGTGAGGTAGCAGCCATATACGCGAGAGGCACTTGAGATATAAACTCCAAGAACTGCTCCTCTATCATGGAATGTGGAGTGACTAGAGGATTGTCTCCCATCGTGCTCTGTAACAAAAGAACTCAAATAAATAGCATATGATAATAAAGGTAATATAGAGAAATAGTAGTGTACAAAAGAACATAGCAAAAAAAAAAAACAAAAATTAGTATTACAAGTGTTTGATTCAAAAATCCTCTATTCTAGCATCCTCTTGGAGATCTGATGCAGTGAGAATATCTATCTCTATATTGGTGACTTCTAAATCTCATGGTATGCTAGCTTCTTCTTGATCATCATCCTTTGCTTCATCGTTTATCTCGTCTTTTTCAAAGACCTCTTCATCTCGGACAATGATCTCTTCCTCCTCGACCACTGAATGAACCTCAGAGTCCACTACAGATGGACTTTCTTCTACATCTATGTTCTCACAAATTTTTCTACTATGTGGGAAGACTTGTAAAACAAATAACCACTCTAGTTCTTTCAAATCTGGTATAAAAACAACTTGTTCACAGTGTTTGGGAAGTACAAATGTATCTCTTTCATCCATCCATATTTTTGTGGAGTCGACTTGAAGCAAGCCACTCTTATCCCACCTCATTGTTGTGTTTCTTCCAGAGGTGACTACTTTAAACAATTTGCTATAAAAAACAAAATAATCAAACTTCCTAAAGGATAGCATTATCGTCTCTTGCACTAGCTCTACTTTTTTGGAAAAAGTTCACCATCACCCCACTATCAAAAGTAGACCTATTTTTGTTAATTCGTGCGATTCGAAAGTGTCGTCCACGAGACCATAGTGCACCGTATTTAGAATACTCCCAATCACATCCCTTTGTGAGTTGTTCTTCTTCTTCAGAGATATCTTCACCCGCTCCCTTTGCTTGTGAAATCACTGTATCTAGCCATCTGCTCGTTGGAAAGGGTGGAAGAGGTCGAAGAATTTTCGAAAGGGACAAAAATCGAGTGGAACGATTTTTTCAAAACTGAGCTCTTTCCTTTATGTTTGTCTCCTTGGCAAGCTCATATCTTTCTAACCACTTCTCCATAGGCTCAGAGTCAACGATGCAAAACTTCATTGCCTTCTCTCTGAAAGCTGCACCATTTTTCTTTGCATCCCTTTACCTTGAGGTTCATTGCCTACGAGATGAACATCTTCATCATCGCTTCATAAGCGAGGCATTATTCGACATGCATAGAAACTCAATTATGAATACAAGAGACTCTTGTACGAGCCATCCCTCTGCCATGCTGCCCTCTAAACATTTTCTATGTCGAACAAACCCTTTTAATGTCATCATAAAGCGCTCTAAGAAGAACATCCATCGACTATGGATAGTTACTGCTATTGCAACTTCATCTACCACATGAAATTATGAGAAAACTTGTGGGAAAGTATTTCTCTACCATACAAATAGCCTCTATAGCATTGAGTTTCGCACTCTCTTTACTATCTCTATTTATCTCTTTAGAAGAGATCCACCATACCAAGGAACTGATTTTATAAATGGTTGTTCGCACATCCTCTAAAAGACAATCTTTTAAAGCTACAAGGAGCACAAACTGTAAAAACTTATGCCAATCATGAGACTTGAGCCCTCCAAAATTATCGTTTCGTATGAAGGTGGTCTTTAGACACCTCATGCACCCAGTAGGTGTCGGAAACTCTGAAATTATCTTCTTCACTTGTTGCTCTTATATCCTGCGGGTT
>CM035420.1:187426379-187443879 GCA_020310875.1 Ceratopteris richardii
TCAGTTCGGGGGTGCAAGTTTGACAGAGACAGTGCTCAATTTGAATGACATGCAAAATGTCCAATTTTTGCTCTCGGATCCCCTGTATGTTTTAAACGATGTCGTCGGTACTGGTGTCGATACTGGCATCAATATGAGCGTCGGTAATTTCAAGGAATTACTGATGCTCATACCGATGCATATACTGGTGGCCACAACGGATATCAACGATCTGTTTTTAAACAGTCATACCAACGAACAAATGACCGTCAGTATGTATATGTGAGTATGTGTATGTATGTATGTGAGTGTGTGTGAATGTATGTATGCATATGTATGTGTATGCATGTTTGTATATGTGTGTGTATGTATGCATGTGTGTATATGTGTATGTGTATGTATGCATGTGTATGTATGCATGCGTATGTATGCATGTGTGTATATGTGTGTGTATCTATCTCTATTTCTCTCTCTCTCTCTCTCTCGTTCTCTATCTTTATCTTTCTCTCTATTTCCCTCTCTTTCATCTCTCTCTTTCTCTCTCTTTCTCTTTTTCTCTCTCTTTCATCTCTCTCTCTCTCTCACTCTCTATCAAATGAGAATAAAACAATCACTTACAGGTATGTGCCTCTTTTGGATTGCTATCATCAAAGTGTAATGAACGTTGGCTCTCATCGAATTCCAAAGAGTCGACGCCAGAAACCTCTTGCGAAACCAAAGAGAAGAGAAATTATAAAACAAAAAACATAGAGAAAGAGAGAGGTTAAGAGTAAGTGCACCACGTACCAAGAAGTGAGATCTAAAGAGAGAGAGAGAGAGAGAGAGAGAGAGAGAGAGAGAGAGAGAGAGAGTGTAGAGAAAGAGATTTGTGTGTGTGTGTGTGCACAACACAATGCAGGTCACAATTCAGTTCGGGGGTGCAAGTTTGACAGAGACAGTGCTCAATTTGAATGACATGCAAAATGTCCAATTTTTGCTCTCGGATCCCCTGTATGTTTTAAACGATGTCGTCGGCACTGGCGTCGATACTGGCATCAATATGAGCATCGGTAATTTCAAGGAATTACTGATGCTCATACCGATGCATATACTGGTGGCCACAACGGATATCAACGATGTGTTTTTAAACAGTCATACCAACGATCAAATGACCGTCAGTATGCGTAACAAGATTTTTAGAGATTTTTTCAATGATCATACCGATGCCGGGGGGTGAACGTCGGTATGGAGAGAGTCAGTACGCCCGTCATATGTTGTAGTGATATTTGAATTTGAATTTGAATATCACTTACCTAAAAGTGATCCTAAATTTTAGAGATGATATAAATTTGATTCCTTTCACCAAATGAGTTGTATATTTAGCTTCCTATCATCACGAGATTCCTCTTCTACTTTTAGCATTTACAAATGATCAATGTAAATACAAGTTTTACTTTTCACAAGCATGTGTTCTCATGCTCATCACTAGAGATAATTTTTAAGAGTAGTCCATGAAGCTTAGAAAAGCTCTTGGGCTTGCTATTTGTACCAAAAAATAAGATCCCATTTTCTTTTATAAACATTTTTAAAGTTTGGAATGTGTTCACATTATAATGTCCATCTTAAGCTAAAGATAATCTCAAACCTTAATTAGACCTCTGACTTGCGACCCGAGAAATCTAGAAAAATTCTAGTGGTTTAAGGGACCACTTCACAAGCTCAAGGAGTCCTTTGCTTGCACAAAAGTGGATTAGATCTATGAATATCGAATGTATTTTCAAAATGGTATTTTTCTATGTAAATGGCCAAATTATGGGGAATTCAGAAAAATTATAGCTCTCGCTTGGCACTTGATTTACTTTTACATCTCCATCTAGCTCCTTGGATTTGCTTTGACACAACCCCATCCTTCTTCTTGTCATTTTCTTCATTTATATCTGCTTTTGTGAGTCTCTTCTCCAACAAGTCCTTCCCTCCTAGATTTTTTCTACCTTGATAGATATTGATGTTTTCGTCTTTGGGGAAGCCCGGAGATTGATGCACCTTAGGTTGTCACATTTTTGTAGAACAAGACATTGCATGTCTTCCAGAAGAAAGAAAATAGTGTGAAAAAAGAAAACAATGCTTGAACAAAGCACTTAAGGGGTTGCTAGTGATGAAGTGATGAAGCATCCTTTTCTATAACTTGGAAGGATTTCACCTTAAGATGTTTGGTTGACTTTGACCTAATACATATGGTTCATTGTCATCATGTTGTAGAGCTTGAATGTCGAGGCAATGCTAAGTGGGTCGTGGAATTCATTGTTGGGCATAATTGGAAGGTGTAACACTAGAGTTGTGCCATATTAATATTCTCCCATAATGAACATCAATCGTGTTGTTGTCATATTTATGTAGAACAAGACATTGCGTGTATTCCGCAACTTAAGTAACGACCACTTGAAAGAAAGAACTACTTGCAAAAATCAAAGTGTAGAAGTGATTTTGACACTTCTCTCAATCCTTCGTGTGAGTAAATGGTAGAGTTTTGCTCACCTTCTCATGCTTCTAGAACCTAATTAATGAGGGAGTTTTGGACCTTGTTGTAGCACATGGGCATGTATGGATATTGTTTGGTAATTAAATCTTTATTTTTCTTCAATTTCTCTGATGCCTTATTTGGTTCCCATTATTTCCTCCACTCCTTGCCTAGTTGGTCACACCGCCTTTGTATTTCACCAATCATTATGCATGCACCCACTCTTATGTCATGCATAACGATGTCCGTAGGCCCTACGATGTCCGTAGGCCCTACGATATCTGTACAAGTGTTATTGGCAGGGATATCGATTTTGTTTTATCTCTTCGGAATGAAGGGTGTGCACTTGTTTTACTTGGGCTATCTTGACTTTTGTGGCCTTCAACTCTTGCTCATCAAGCTTAACGCTTTACCTTCAACAACAGCATGTATGATGTCTCTAGCCCCTTTTCCAATAGAGAAATTGTGGGTGAGTTCTAAATTCCCCCTTGAGTCATTAACATTCGAGTTGTCCGCTTGGTGTGTACCCTTGGGAGCCACTTCCTTAATCTTGTCTATTCTCTTGGGTAGAAAACCTACTCCAACACATAGGAAAATCCTAATATTCTCTATTCTCTTGGGTAGAAAACCTACTCCCACACATAGGAAAATCCATGATTTCGTTGGGTCACATCGTAGAGCCATGCGAGAGAAATCGTTTTGTGCTGCTACCCTCTCATTTGAGCCACAATAAAGAGATCTACCTATCATATACCACTCTCATCTTCTCGCGTGTGTCCTCTCAACTCATTTCTAGTCAAAGAGCTCCTCCCTTTGAGCATATAAGAGACATCCACGATGTATGTATTTTCCACTTCTTGTCTATGCCTGAATAATGAGGATAGTAATGCAAGTAGGTTATGCCTTCGCCACTCTTTTTGCCCACACCACCATTGTTTTGGAGCCCTTTCCTTCAAGTTCGCCTTATTAGTCAAGACTCAAGAATTTCCCACTCTATCCTCAATATCTTATCCAACCTTCGATGAGTATGTAGAGAAGTGTTGTTTCTTACATTTTGACAATAGAGCACCCCAACTTAACTTATTAGCTACCCTACCTTGTGGTGAAGCCTCCACAAGTAAAAATGGTCACAAGGCCTAATACATTCCCTGTGCAAAGGTTGAAGTGTGTAGAGATGTAGAAAAGTAAGAAGATGACAAGGACATGTGCATGTTTAATGGAGTTCTTGAAAAAATATGTAAATGTTGATTTCTTCTATCTCTACCTAGCTGTCTACCTTTTGTAACTAATCTAATGCTGAAAATGGTAACAAACACTCAACATAGAAGCAAATGATCTCCCGAGCGAAACTTACCTTACAAAATGCAAGCCTTCAAGCATGATCTCTAATGAGATGCCTCCCCGACTAAAGTGCCAAAGCGTTCGATGTAGATCCATGAACACGGGAGACATAAACACTAGCATCAAGCAATGGATCATCACTCCCAATTGTTAATGTGAGAGATTAGCTGGTGATATGAAGACCTTCACCATGCTTGTAGGCATGCACACACAAGAGGCATCACACACACATGCACAAACGTATACACACAAGCATGCAAGAAAGCCTTACTCATGAGAAAGACATAAAGAGTCAAGAAACTCATGGTTGATTAGAAGATAGAATGTACAAGAGAATGCTTACAAATGAAGGTTTGTTCACTTTTATAAGCAAGTTTTAAAAAGGGACCGTGTTCATATAAGTTAATGTCTGCACTAATTAAAAGTTTGTTCATTTTTATAAGCAAGTTTTAAAAAGTGACTCTGTTCATACTCTAATGTCTGCACTAGTTAAAATTACATCCTAAACCCTTATTTGATGTTCGACTTGAATGTAGAAAAATTACTTAAAATTCTAGAGGGTTAGCAAATCACTCCTCAAGCTCAATGACTCATTGGCTTGCACAAATGTGGATTAAATTACAAGAAATGGCTTTTACATATATTTCTTAAAGCTAGAATTTTACATTTAAATAGCCAATTTGAGGGGAACTTTTGAAACATTTGTGACTCTAACTCTCCTTTGCTTTGATATCTCTATATTACTCTTTAATTTTAACTTTATATAATTTGAGGGGTAATTTTGAAAAATTTGCGGCCCCAACTAAAAAGTTCCTTTACTTTGACAGCTCCACCTTATTAGTTTCCATTTGATGCAACCCTAACAATTTATCTCCCTTTGACCTCTAAAAACGTATCGAGTGAGTCTCTATCTCGAACACTCACATATTTGTGTGATTTCGTTAGCTAGTTGGTAGGATTGCGTGGTGCATCATATTTGTTAGTTGCTAGTATATGTGCTTTAGAATGGCCTTTTAATGCCTTCAAATGTTAACTCTGCATTGTAAATGAATTAAACGAGGTGCTTCAATTCAATATGGCCTATATATTGGCATTCATGTTCTCAAACGCTTCTCACTATAAATATAGTTCCGAGTCTATTTCTCTTTCAATCATAGGAATTTCTCTCTATCTTCGAGTGATGTGTTATATGATGGCGATATCATGTTTGATAATATATTGCTATATGTGAAACATAAAGAAAAGACACTCAAGATTTTGTTATGGATCCTTGCCTAGACGTATCATGTGGATTAATGAGATATTATTCTTATTTAATTAATCATATCATATTTTCCATAGATCAATGACTTTTGATATTGGATTGGAATTATATGTGTGCATAGACAGTATTCTCTTGAAATTTAATATTTCTATATTGACTTAATAATATCTAGATCTTAAATTTTACATGCAAACAATCCATAATCTTTTATATGCTTACTACTTCATTATAATATACCATCATTTGACTTAATTTTTTATACAAATATATTTTAATATCCATAGTATTGAATCTACCCTAGTATTGTTATTCATATTATTGAATCTACCTTGTTCATGATTCACTATATTGTATTTTTATTATTTGATTTAATTTCTTTACATTAATACATTTTCTATATTCATATTATTGAATCTACTCCTGACGTTTGGGACCCTTGCCACATTGTCTTTTTTTTTTGTAGTTTCCATGAACTTGACAATCTGCAGAAATAAAAAAGGTATTGGGGAATATTCATGGCTACGTGGCAAACGATGGGCGGAAAAGATAAGCTGGAAAATCTATTTCCCACTGCTGCTCCCGTCTGAGAGGAAGATAAAAAACGTCGCTTTTGACCACTATTACTTCGGCTGATGAGCAAGCGTCTCCATTCCAGACTTCCAGTGTTTCTCCATTTCCGGGGTCGATGGCGTCCTTCTCTCGTGCGCTCCTTCACGTTCGCAGGTCGAGGTCTTACTGCCCTTGGAGCCGAGGTTTACTCTCTCTGACCTCCTCGTCTTCGTCGTCGGACCGCTCCTCCTCTTCCTCCTCTATAGCTCGTGGCGTGGCCCTTCTCGTTGCGGCTGCTGCTGGGATTGCCGTTTCGAATCAAGTGCTTGTCTCTGCAGAAACGCACGCATCCCAGACGCCGCATACCTCACATCTGTCACATGTGCCGCATAGAAGGTACTGTACCTTAGGCACCTTCTGTCCGTCTCTCTTATTCGTGCAAGTAATTTATATGCGGAAGCTGTACCGAGCTTAGCTATTGTATAGTGATTTCCCACCGTTTGGGTGATTTTTAGAGGAACATGCACGATGGTCGTGATATGTTTTCGTGCATGCATCGGGCTATGCTATTCATCTTGATTAGTAGTATTAGGAAAGCTTGCCATACATCTCTACAGTAGTACGAGGAAAGCTTGCTATACATTTCTATCAGTAATGTGTGCCGTTTCCTCAATTTTCATGGATTTTATATTAGTCTTCTACTTCTGTTTCTTCCCTCTATGCTTCCCTGGCCTTATGTTTCTTCATATGTTCGGTGGTCGATTGCATGCTGTAATCTGTGCTTTACAATTCATGGTTGGTTACGTACCTTAAAAAGCATTCAGTACAAATGTACGTTTCATACGTATCATATTTGTACCGTACTTTACGTATCTTTTCACCTTGCTCCTATCTGGACGCTCATGTGTCTGTGTGAGCAAAATAATATCTTTATCTTTGCTCACCTCCTCAAGCCTCTTTGGATGTGTTCATAAATTGCCATTGCTGTTCGACACTGCAAGGTGTATCTCCTCACCTGTCTCACAAGTTGTGAATCTCTATAGTATGGCTTTGCCATCAATGATGGCCCGACCGTCTCTCTATGGAGCCTTCTTCCCTTCTCTACGAGCCCCGTGTACTCCTGACATGCATACACGACGATGCACTACTTGCATGGGTGTGAGGTCGTTATCTAAGTAAATAGAGGGAACTTCAAGCCCTCTCAAAACCACTCTCTTGCGAATGAAGGTGGATCTTACTCCTTCGGAGGGAACTGCAAAATGAGGGCTCTCTTCTTTGAAAGATCTTTTCTTGCTCTCCAACATTTGATGAATGGGAGCCTGGAGGGCCTCCTTTTCCTTGTAACCAAGCTTCTTACATAGTGTCTTCCCATCCATTTCGGGGGTGAAGCCTTCTTTTTCTAATATACCTGTGACCCACACATTAAGGAGTCGAGCTCGTCGCATCATCTCTTCCTCAATGGTGGTGTGTACAATGAGAGCTTCTTCCTTGTTTCTGCATCCTTTTTTTTTTTTTTTTTTGATTTTCTTCACTACTTTAACTCATCCTTCTTTGGTTGCCTCAAGCTTGGTGTCAATGCTCGCGGTCAAGGCTTTGGTAAGCTCCATTTTAAGGGCTGCCCTTTTGTTTGCTCTAAGTTCACCTTCTTCTGGGTTGAGGGAGGCTATCGATGCTTTGAGGGCTTCCATTTGTTCTTGCATGATCTTTTTCTCTTTTATCCAATCTTGTTCCCTTTTGAGTCATAGTTCTCTTTCCTTTAGTCTCTCCATTTCTCGATCTTCTTTGATGTCTTTGATTTGATCTTCCAAGGCTTTGATCTTCTTGAAGACTTGTCTGCCTCTTTTTTTACTTCTCTGATTGCTTTGCTGATCATCTCTTCCACCTCTTTTTTTTTTTCTAATCGTGCCATTTTTCTCTTCTATTTGTATGTGACTGAGAAGTTAGGGAGAAGTTAGGGAGAAGTTAGGGAGAAGTTAGAGAGAGAGAGAGAGAGAGAGAGAGAGAGAGAGAGAGAGAGAGAGAGAGAGAGAGAGAGAGAGAGAGAGAGAGAGAGAGAGAGAGAGAGAAAATCCACACCTTAATGGAACACATACTTTGCACCTTTCCTTGATGGCAAGGTTCCATTCTTGCATCTTAAATGCACCTAACAAACCCTAAACGAACCTTACACACCTTACCTTGGATGTAAAGTTTGGTTCTCACACCCTAAATGTTGAATGCACCGGATCGAACGTACCTAACCAGCTTGCTTTGTAGTCTAAAGTAAACGAGATCATAAGCAACAACAATCAAGCACTTTGGTGATCTCTGATTTCAGCTTCAAAATACACAAATGGATGAAGCTCAGGATGCGTCATCTACGAGTTGGAAAGTGCACAAAACAATCCTCCATAAAAGACATAACACAAAAATGTGCTCATTCCAATAGTCATGGGACAAGGATGCAAAAACGTTAGAGTGCCTTGCGTATGTGTAGAAGATGCCATGCTAAACTTGAGAATAAAAATTTGGAATTCCTTATTTATTTTGCAAAGTCTCCAGAATCCTATGCTATCTCCTTGTTTAGGAGCTCCGATATAAAACCGGAACCAACTGCAACCAAAACCATGAAAAAGAGAAAACTGAATGAAGCTGTTGATATATTTAGGTAGTGATGTGTGTGAACACACGAGGACCGCCGAGCACTTTTTTCCCTCTTTAGGAGGTTTTTTCCCCTGCTTGTATATATGCTTATAACCCTAACGGGTCACTTATCTTTGTACATTCTACTGGTAATACATTTTGTATTGTGTGTTGTGCTCCAAGCTTCTTCTTCTTCTTCTTCCTTGTGCTGTTCACGTGTTTATGCAGACTGCAAACTCCAACAATTGATATCAGAGCATGTCGTCGCTTCATGTAGGGTGTCGTCAACACCCCTCCAGTCAGAGTCTCAGAGTCGCACGAAATTTGGTGAGATACTCGGGGTGATTAGGAGTTCAAAACAACTTCATTATGTGGTGCCGAAATTGCGCTTTGAGCTCGTTTCGACCCCTGAACGCATTATCGCAGCGCTTGCGCAAGCAATTTCGTCTTTTTGTGCCAAAGATATATACAAGTTTCGGTTCACTCATATAAGCATCTCGAAGTCTTCTACAGGTTTAACAGAATTTGACAGGGTAGTTCTGTTCAACTTTTTGAGATACAATCATTTTTTTGCATCAGCGTATTTCAGTCAATGGCCATGGCTGAAAGCAGTGATGTATTGCGTATGTTGACGGTTGAGGATAAGTTGGACGATACCAATTATCCATTATGGGCTTATATGATGTGTCATGTATTAGTTGCAAAAGGACTCTGGAATATTGTGCAGGGTGTTGAAAAACGTCCTATTATACCTGAAAACAAAGTTGCTGAAGGTGATGCAAACGGTGTTGAAGATGATGATATTCTTTAGATTCCTGTTCGCGATGTGGTTCTTGCTGCACCTATTGGAGCGAAACTTCGTTGGGATGGCAAAGATGATCAGGCACATGCATTGATAGCCTTCTCTGTCAAACGCGCCATTATTCCCCAAATTCGCTCCTTCAAAACAACAAAGAAGAATGCTTGGGATACATTAACCACTTTGTACCAGGCAAGGAATGAGGCTCGTGTTGCTTACCTTCGAAAAAAGTTGGAGAGTGAACACATGAATGAAGGAGATTCCATGGAGAGTTTTTTGACAAAGATAAAAGATTTGAAGGAGGAGTTGATTTCTGCGGATGAAGACTTGCTTGACAGTTCGCTTGTGCAGACTCTTCTGAATGGTCTTCCACATTCATATTAGAGTTTTGCTTCTACTCTTCGATTGATGATTAAAGGCAATCCAAATGCCTTAACATTTGAGGAGTTAGTCTCTATTATGTTGCAAGAAGATCAGTCTAGACAGAACAAGTCCATTATGCATGTTGCAAGAAGATCAGTCTAGACAGAACAAGTCCATTATGTATGTTGCAGATCAAGCTTTCCTGGCTAGTCAGAAGGGCAAAGGGAAATGGAGCTCTTCTACTAGTAAGCAAAAATCTCTTGATTCTGCAGAATCAAAGAAGGAGCAGAATCAAAGAAGGATGACAGAGACGAGAAGAAAACAGAAAAGGAGAAATTGTTTTGCAAATACTGTAAAGGAAAAGATCATGTCATAAAGAGTTGTCCAAAACTGGCTATTAAAGTGGAAAGGAAGAAAGAGGCTGGAATGGTTGTTTCAGAGGACTCTACATCCAAAATAGAGTCCGCTAATCTTGTGCAGATTGAAGAATGGGCATTTACCATTGTTTGCAGTTATGACTAATCTTCTCATGAACAATGTATGTCTGCAGTAGACTCAGATGTTTGGTACTTTGATAGTGGGGAAACCAAACATATTACCTTGTAGTGAAATTTCTTCACTTCACTCGAGCCTTCCTGTATAGGGAATACTGTCACGTGCGCCAATAACTCCTCTTATCCTATCATGAGAGTTGGTAAGATCATTCTGACTATTGCTGATGGTAGTTCCTTTACATTGTCGGATGCTTTATTTTTGTGCCAAGGATGAAGAAGAATGTGTTATCAGTTTCAGCTTTAGCCAAGATTGGCTTGGTTGTGAAATTTGTTGACGACGGATGTAGAGTTCATGTTCTGTCAAATGATGATGTCATTATTACTTCAGGCATTTTATATAGTGGGTTGTATAAGCTCATAGACTATAAAAAATCTGTGAATGATTCAGCATTTGTAGTACATGATTCTCTGGCTTTGTCGGATGCAAAGTTTTGGCATGCACTCTCTAGTCATCTAAATTTTACTAGTTTGTTATGCTTGCACAAATCTAAAATGATGTCCTCTCTACCCAAACTTGAGGCACCTACTAAACATGTATGTGAAGGTTGTATTTTGGGCAAAATGCAGTGTTTCTCGTTCCCAAAAGATGATTCAGCTCGAGCTACTCAGAAATTGGAGCTTGTTCACAATGATGTCTCGGGTCCTATTTAGACATCCCCTTTTGGAAACTATATTTACTTCGTGACTTTCATTGATGATTTTTCCAGGCATGCATTGGTATATCCATTGAAAGCAAAGTCCGAAGTGTTTATGTGCTTCAAACAGTTTTTGGATTTGGCTGAAAATCTGTAAGCATGTAAAATGGGCACCCTCCTTTATGATTGAGGGGGGGAATATATGTCTTCTGACTTTAATGCATTTTTGGTTGAACATGGGATAAAACGTCAGTGTACGGTGCCGTATACACCTCAACAAAATGGAGTTGTTGAACGGAAGAATAGGTCACTTGTGGAGATTGTGAGGTGTATGGTAAAGAGTTGGGCTGTACCATATAGTTTCTGGCTTGATGCTGTTAGGTGTGCAGCATATATACTTAAAAGGTGTCCCACTAAAGCATTGCAATCTATCACTCCATATGAGGCTTGGCATGGTCGCAAGTGATATCTTGCTCACTTGCGTGTTTTTAGTTGTCTGGTATATGCATTAATGCCTGAACAACAGCGCAGAAAATTGGATAATAAAGCAGTGAAATTTATTTTTGTTGGGTACAATTCTGAAAGCAAAGGCTATCATCTGTATCATCCATTGGCTAAATGCATTTTGATTAGCTGTGATGTTGTTTTTGTGGAAGATGCTATAATGCTATCCAACCATTACTTTCATGTACTAAGGAGACATAAGTTAGCTCCAAAGACATGTATGACACTTTGCTTCTTCTTTTTACAGGTGGACAGTCTAGTGCTGGTCCTAATGAGGCAACTTCTCAGCCTTTAGAGGTTTCATGCGATGATGTAGATCATTCCATTTTTTATGCATATTTACATGATGCACTTGTTGATGAGAGAGATGATATTGAGAAGGCAAAAACTATGCCAAAATGGCTTGTGCAAACTTTGTGTGACAACAAATTAGATGCACCTTTGGCATATTGTACTTGTTCTAGCTCTCATAGTTATTCTTTTGCATCATATTGCTATGCTATGGCTGTCTTTAGTCTTTGTGATGAGAATGAGCCTCTTTCGTTTTATCAAGCACAAAATTAAGAAAATTGGATGGTTGCTATGCAATTTGAATATGATGCTATAATGAAGAATGGTACCTGGTCTTTATGTGACTTTCCTACTGGCAAGAAGACCATTGGCACTAAGTGGGTATACAAGCTAAAGCATAAGTCTCATGGAATAGCTGACAGATAAAAGGCTAGGCTTGTTGCAAAGGGTTACGCAGAGGAAAGAGGCATTGATTTTGATGAGACCTTTGTTCTTACTTGCCGAATGACCAATGTTCGTAGCATCTGTGCACTTGTAGCTCATCATGGTTGGAATGTACATCAATTGAGCATTAAAACTTCATTTTTTAATGGTGACTTGCATGAAGAAGTGTATGTTTTTCAGCCCCGTGGCTTTGTGCAGAAGGGGCATGAAAACATAGTGTGCAGATTGAAAAAGGCATTATATGGTTTGAAACAAGCACAACGTGCTTGGTACGAGAAGATACATGCCTATCTGATTGCACATGGTTTTGAGACCAGTCCAACTGAGAGCACCTTATATGTTAAGTGTGCAAATGATGTGCTTCTGATCATTGTTGTCTATGTTGATGACATGCTTCTCACTGGTCCTCATGAGAAGCATATTATGGATTTTAAGGCTGATTCGCATGCCTCATTTGAGATCTCATATTTGGGGCATTTGCATCATTATTTGGGCATTTAGTTTATGCAAGTTGATGGCGGAATAGCTTTGTGTCAAACCAAATAGATTGACACATTATTGCAACGTTTTGACCTTGAAGACTGCAAACCTATTGCCACTCGTATGGAGACAGGTTTAGGATTGAGTCTTCATGATGCTGGAGATGCATTTGATGCTGTTCTCTATCAGAAGGTTGTCGGATGGTTGATTTACTTAGGCATTACTCGGTGAGATATTCAGTTTGTTGTCTCATAGATGAGAAGGTTCATGCATTGCCAAGGTGTCGAGCATTGGCAGGCGGTTAAGAGCATCTTTCGCTACTTGAGTGGTACCCGACTACTTGGATTGTTTTATCCCAAGGGGAATTACTACCGCCAGATTTATATGCTTTTTCTGACTCTGATTGGGCTTGTTGCTATGACACTCGTGTGTCCACCAATTTGTTTTGCCTTCATGCTTGGTAGCTAATGCATATCTTGGTTGAGCAAGAAGTAGTCTATTGTGGCCACTTCTAGTTGTGAGGCTGAGTATAGGAAAGCTTTCACAACGACTCTTGAGTGTGTATGCCTCATATATGATATGTCTTATGGCTGATTTGGGTGTTGGTAAGTCTTCTGCAACCACCATCTTCAGTGACAGTCAAAGCACATTGGCAGTTGCAAGGAACCCTTTGTTCCATGCTCGCACTAAGCACATTGAGGTGCACTATCATTATGTCAGGGAGAGGTTCTCTGTTGGAGAGATCAGTTTGGCATATGTGCCCACAGAGGAGAACATTGAAGACCTTTTCACAAAGGCTCTGCCTAGGGAGAAGTTTGAACCTTTCCTCAAAGCTTTGGGCTTACTTCTTTTTGTGGATTGATTCCACATAGCTAGGCACTATACACGAGTGTTAGCTCCTTGTTCACTGCATCACTCACAGGGGGGATTTGTTGATATATTTAGGTAGTGATGTGTGTGAACACACTAGGACCGCTGGGGTACTTTTTTCCCTCTTTAGGAGGTTTTTTTTTTTCCCCGGTTTGTATATATGCCTACAACCCTAACGGGTCACTTACCTTTGTACATTCTAGTGGTAATACATTTTGTATTGTGTGTTGTGCTCCAAGCTTCTTCTTCTTCCTTGTGTTGTTTGTTGGTGTAAATTACAAGCCTACACATTTGGCTCAAAGGACGCATTGAAGTTTATACACACATGAAGAAGCATAGGAACATATGCTAGTGGTTAATTACCACTTTACCTCATTGTAAAAGTCAAATTGACTTGGAATCTCTTGTAATCACCTACCCAAAAGGATTCGTGGAAAAAGTAGTTGTTTGATTGAAAGAATATCTCCAAACATTTAGGAGCTTGATCATAGGGAGCCAAAAGTTTGAATTTGAATTCAAATTTTTAGTCATCTCTTATAAAAATAGACATGAAAATTCGCGGGGAAGAGAGAGAGCACTCCCGAGCCTAGCATTACTGATTCTTGAGTGTGTGTGAGGTCTATACTCGAGCCCACACCTCTCTATACCATTTGGCATTGATGTTCATGCAAATGGAGTTGTATACAAATGTTCATTAATACATACATTCATATTGTCCATCTCTGAGTTCTCTGTTAGTCTACTCAAAAGTCTGTCAACTTGTCAAGGGCATATCTCGGTCAATTCTTCACCAAATTCAGTGATTCAAAGCTTGTTGGATTCAGCTTGAAGTAATCTACATGCTGTCAAAGTTTGAAGACATTCTATTCAGCCATTTTGGAGAAATCTGCGTCGAGGTGAACTCTGGTCATTTTCTGCTACAGTCATAAAAAGTCGGGGGTATAGCTTAACTTGCTAAATTGATTTTCTTAGCATAGTTTATCATTTTACATCATTCCACTTGGAATAGGTAGCTTACTAAGCTAGTTAGATATCCCTAAAAGGAATTTTTCCAATTCCTACTGTGCTGGTCATACTGAGCAAATACTCAGCAGGTGTCAAGCCATAAATAGAAGGTTTTCTTGAGTTTGTGACTTCCAAAGTTATCTGTTTTGATTCAATCATTGCACACATCATTTCCAAAGGACATAGGACATTTTATGGTGTCATTGGAAAGCTAAGGAGGTCTAGTTATCAACTCTGAAGCAAAAGAGGGCTGGTACAAAGAAGGTTTAGCAGTACCTACTCAGTCTCTTGGAGTATCCATCCATCATTCCCAACAGTGGTATCAGAGCAAAGTAAGGTAAAATGGGAGATGGTTTTCCTTCATTTATTGACAAATTGGACAGGAACAACTATCAAGCATGGTCTCTAAGGATGAAGACCTACTTACAAGGAAGGAGTCTCTATGGCTACATCTCAGGAGATGAGGAATTGCCCTCATTCAAAGCAAGAGGATTACCAACCAAGGAAGAACATGAAAAGCTCAACACATGGTGTGCTAAGGATGCATTGGCAAGGTCTTACTTACTCAACTCTATATCTGATTTTCTTTTGCCATATATTAGAAATTGTAAGACATCCCAAGAGACTTAGGAAACCTTGTCATCATACTTTTCCTCCAACACAAGGGCTAGGAAAAATCAGTTTTGGATTGAATTCACAACACTAAGGAAGCAACCTAAGCAAGCTGTTTCAGAATTTGTGACCAAGATTAAAGATGTAGCAGATCAGCTAGCAAGCATAGGAGAAGAGATTGAAGAAGAACAGATTTTGTAAGGCAAGTGATCAATGGGATCAAGGCTGATGACAAATGGGAAAGCTTCACCACTTCCATGGATCTCTACATGGACATGCACACTCCAGATCTTACAACTCTCATGGGACAATTGTTTACTCATGAAGCAAAGCTCAACAAAAACGGAGACACATCCAAAGGTAATAACTCTTCTGCCCTATACACTGATAAGAAGTCTAAAGATAAAGGCAAGAGCAAGAAGGTGGAAGATGAAGGATCAACCTCTCAAGCCAACTATGCAGGGAGAGGTAGATCTTCAAGAGGAAGGGGCAGAGGAGGTAAGCCAGGTAGGGGGAGATCTTATAACTCCTCACCATGCAACATTTGTGGTTTATCAAATCATACTACAGATGAGTGTTTCAGGAATTACAAGAATCAGAGAGGAAGAGGATACCAAAGAGGTTACTACTCACAGTCAAGAGGTAGATTCAACCATCACCAAGGCTACAACAATAATTACAACAATAATTACAACAACAACTACAACAATAATTACAATGGAAACTACCAAGGAGGATTGAAATCCAGGAAGGATTACAACAACTACACAGAGGAGCAAGATGACTCTCTTATGATCATGAACATGACTTCAAAGTAAGGTACAAATGATGATCACCTATTCTACATTGACTCAGGATGTTCTAATCATGTGGCTGGCAATGTAGCATTACTCTCTGATCTTGAGGAACCAAAAGGTAAGCATCAAGTCCAAACAGGTGATGACACAAAGCATTCTGTAGTTAAAGTTGGAAATGTTAAGACTTGTGATGGAAATCAGAATTTGTTGAGCAGGGTACTCTATGTACCAACCATTACCAAAAATTTGATGAGTGTTGGTCAGATTGTGGAGAAAGGTTTGCAGGTTAGATTCAACCAATATGGAGCATATGTGGAGGATCCAAGACATGGATTCAAGAGGATTGCTAAAGGAGAAAAATCAGGTAGACTTTTCACTTTTGAGTTGGAAGATACAAAGAATATTGCACTATACAGTTATAAAGCTCAAACACTTTCAGAGCTTGAGATTTGGCACAAAAGGTTAGGGCACATAGGAGAAAGAACCTTGAAACAAATGTGCAGGGACCAATGTGTGCTTGGGATACCTAATGTATCCAAGCAGCATATGATTTATAAGTGTGATGCTTGTCAATCTGGGAAGTCTCACATGTTACCCTTCTCAAAGAAAGGATACATGCATGAAGACTACGTAGAGCTTGTCCACACAGATGTATGGGGACCAAGCAAAGACCTCTCAGTCTCAGGATCAACGTACTATGTGTCCTTCATTAATGATTATAGCAGATGGACTGTATTATACTTCATGAAGCACAAGGATGAGGTATTTAATTGCTTTAAAATATATCTTGCATTAGTTGAAAATCAGACAGGAAGGAATTTGAAGAGGCTAAGGTCATATGGAGGAGGTGAGTACTTCTCCAATGAATTTGAAGACTTCTTGCAGGACAGAGGCATCAAAAGAGAGATAACCACAAGGTATTCTCCTGAACAGAATGGGGTAGCTGAGAGAAGAAATAGATTAATTGTTGAGACAGCTAGATCTATGCTTAATGAGAAAAAGTTACCTAACTATCTATGGGCATAGAGTGTTTCTACTTCCACTTACCTCATAAACAGGTTACCATCTAAGTCTCTTGATGGCATGACACCCTATCAAGCATGGCATGGTAAGAGACCTTCACTTGACAATTGCAAAATATTTGGATGTGTAGCATATGTACACATTCCTTCTCAGATAAGAGGTAAGCTAGACCCAAAGGCTGAAAAATGAATCTTTATTGGGTATGATTTAAATAAAAAAGGTTACAGGTTTTATAATCCTATCAATAAGGGATTTATGGTAAGCAGAGATGTTGTCTTTGATGAAAATGATTCTTGGTATGAGAATGAATGCAGGAAGGTCAAATTACCCTATGATTTGGAAGAGGAATTTCCAAGTCTTACAAAGGAGGAATCTACTCAGAATGAAGCCTCAAGTTTAGATGATGAAGACACTATCAATCTTGAAGAATTCAAAGCATGGAAGTCCAAAGGCAAAATGAAGATGAAGAAGCTTGAAGACATACCTGAATCTTCAACTCAACCATTTAGAAGATCACAAAGAGAAAGCAAAAAACCTATCAGATATGGGTATGATACATCTCTTGTTACTAAACATTCTGTTTATCTTACCAAAGATTTGTCAAACGAAGAACCAGGGTCATATGAAGAAGCAATAACCAACTCAGAATGGAAAGAAGCTATGGATGAGGAGATTGATGCACTCAAAGAAAGTGACACATGGGAGTTAGTACCTAAGAAGGAATCAATGAAGGTAATAGGATCTAGATGGATCTACAAGCTTAAAAGGAATTCTGATGGCACAATAAATAGGTACCAAGCCAGATTGGTAGCCAAGGGTTTTGCACAAACCCAAGGCATTGACTATGAGGAGACATTCTCACCTGTGGCCA
>CM035420.1:187453879-187496379 GCA_020310875.1 Ceratopteris richardii
TCTCACGACGAGAGAGGTGGATGTGAGAGAGAGAGAGAGAGAGAGAGAGAGAGAGAGAGAGAGAGAGAGAGAGAGAGAGAGAGAGAGAGAGAGAGAGAGAGAGAGAGAGAGAGAGAGAGAGAGAGAGAGAGAGAGAGAGAGAGAGAGAGAGAGAGAGAGAGAGAGAGAGAGAGAGAGAGAGAGAGACGTATGTATGTATGTACATACACACACACACAGAGTCAGACATACAAACCTACGTACATATATACATACATACATGGATATATGGAGATACCCATATCTGCAAAAAACCCCCCCCCCCCCCCCCCCCCCCCCCCCCCCAAAAAAAAAAAAAAAAAAAAAAAAAACACACACACACACACGTGCATGGGCATGCGAACACACGTGTGCTTGTGCATGCCCACACTCGTGCACATGCCCACACACGTGCACATGCACACACACACACATACATAAACACACCCAAGAAAAAAAAGAAAGACAACACATGCTCACACACAGATACATAGATATAAATATACATTCACACATGCTAATGCACATGCACATGCACATGTGTATATGTGTATATAACATGTGTCTGTGTATGTGTAGATGTGTGTGTGTATGTCTATATGTATATGCATATATTATATGCATGCATGCATGCATGTATGTATGTATATTGTGTGTGTGTATATGTATGGATGTACAAACACTGTGATGGGCATTTGCAATGATTCTCTCACCATCTTTGGTTTTGGATCCTTTGCTTTAGCTGGCAATGAAGGAATCCAATGATCTTTGAGTGCTGAGTTTTGTCTCCTGCATTCATCTTCCCTGCCTAAGGAATCTTTGCCAGCTTTTCAGATCCTATTGTAAACCTGTATAATTGTTCTCTTATACATAACAATAAAAGTGACATGTTTGAGAAATTTGTGTGTGGACACACATGTTAAATTTGCATTGGTGGCATTTGAGAAATTTGTGTGTGTGGACACACATGCTAAATTTGCATTGGTGGCATATGTATATGCTTCTGTGTTTGCGCACACTCATGTTGAATTATTGAATTTTTTTTAATTAGCAAATGGATGCACTTATCTCTTTTGAATGCTTCTTGCATATCGGTACACAAGGATTTGGGATTCTGTGTGCATTCATCAACTCATTATTTCAGTTTTTCTTGGGAACAACAGTATCAGAATCTTTGTTAGTAGATTTCTTCAATGCATGCATTACTTTTCTGTGTATGTATTATATTCAGATATCATAACAACATTATTACTCCGCCGTTTCTTTTCTCAAACAGGGCTGAGCTGGTACAAGAACATGGTGAACAAGGATATTTGCCACAAGCTTTTGTTGCAGAATTAATAGAAGCTTTGGATGTGAGAAGATAATTTGCCCAGCATGAACTTGGTGGTGTAATATGATCATATCATTTTTCTCTCATCTTTGATGCTTATTCTATGGATTTATAGCTGTGTAGGAGGAGCGTGTTGTGCTGGACCATGATGAAAGGGCTCATCATGGAAAGCCTATAAATAGCTATCATCCTGCTGTCCACATTCCCGACGTTATTGTCTATCCGAAGTGACTTTACCTCCATCTTTCATGCTTATTACCTTCTCCATTCAGTGCACTGATTGTCTCACTCTTTACAACAGGACGCAGCAGGAGATTGTGGAAATAGTGAAATCTTGCAACAAATACAAGGTACCGTTAAGTAATGTCTATATTTTCTTTCATACTATTACCATTTGTGATTCTGTTTTCCAGTTATTTTTAGTAAGCTAAAATTCATTTAGTCGACTTTCTAGCATCAGGCAATACAATATATAAGGATTAGCATTCACACATGATTTTCAACAAGACAATATCTTTATATCTATATCAAAACTAGAACATAATTGTGAGTGCCAAAACAAATGCATGAACACAATTACGTATGCATTTTGATACAAACATCCATGCCTGTGTATATACTACACACACATGCACAAACAAGTGTGTGTGTGCACGCATGGGTACATGTACACACACATCCATATATACGTTTGCGTGTATGCATATGTATGCGTGTGTGCTCACTATGTGTGTATGTACATAGGTTCGTAGATACATACATACGTATGTATGTACGTATATATGTATGTATGTATGTAATGTATGTATGTATGTTTGTATGTATGGCATATGCATGTGTATGTATGTGTGTGTATGTATGTATGTATGTATGTATGTATGTATGTATGTATGTATGTATGTATGTATGCAGTAAAATAAGAAAGTGGTGGTCGGATCTGAGACAACTATTGAGCCCCATTGATCCAAATCTCTGCTAGAAAGGTTACATTTGGCCTCTACTCCATCGTTGACATGGCATCAACCTAGATTGTAGATCAACCCGGATTCTGGATTCTATGGTTTATATGGGAATCCAGGAATACTTTGATCTTTGACAAGAACAAGGTAGTCACGTCCTGTCTAGTATGATGCGGCGAGTACGGTTCATGTACGGTACGGGATCGTACTAAGCTTTTGGCGTACGATATATATATATATATATATATATATATATATATATATATATATATATATATATATATATATATATATATATATATATATATATATATATATATATATATATATATATATATATATATATAATATACATGTCAAAAATAATCACATTATTATATATGTCACATAACACATTGCACAAATTCATGAATTTGAGTCTTGACAATTAAAATTTCAGCATTTCAATTTTCAGCTTTGGTATTTGCATACATTCAAGAATCACCATTGTATGAAAATTTCAATGATCATGATTCAATTTAATTCAAAACAAGATTAAAGAAGCACATTTCTCATTGACATAAGTCATAACATCATGCATGATACATGTGTCATGTAAAACAAGTAAACACTAACAAATGTAACATGCTCAAAATACATAGTCAATTTCGCAAACTCCAAGTTCCAAAATCCAAAGTACAATACAAAATTTAATGTTATATTTCATGAATCATGATCAATCATCATAGTGATGAGCACTACATGAATCCCCTCATCTCCAATAGAAGAAGCAATAGATGCATTCTCATAATCCTAGTCACTAAGAATATTGCCATCATCATCATATGATGGCTCTCTAAGATCTATGTCAAGGACCACATTCTCCTCTTCCATAGCTGATGGAATAGATCTACTACTCGATCCACGCCATGAATATGCAATAGTGGAGCTTCCATGCCTCTGACGGGACCGTGAACCACGAACTATGACCTTTGAGGGAGATCATGTGCGACTCACTCTTCGATCAATCTCCTCAAGCTCTAGATAAAGCTCACGGAAAATCCTTTCTTCTTCTTCATTTCTTTCTCTTTGAATACCTTTTAGTGTCTCAAGGGAAAGCTTAAGACTATCTATATTCACCTATTCAAACAAAAACAAAAAGTAAACATGTTAGTATGTAACATGTTACATGATGACATATGGTGTGTTGAAAAAAAAAACATAAAAATTCAGCAATCAAGAATCTAAAGTTTAAATTGAAAGCTTAAATTTTCACCTGGCGTGCCATGGGTATTTCATGCATGGAATAAAGCATCCGTAGATTAGAGCGACAATAAATAAGTCTCTCCAACTGCTTAGTGCTCAGCTTGTTGCGTATCTTAATATGTATGAGAGAATAGGCTGACCAATTTCTCTCACAAGCTCCGGATGAGCAATCCTAAAACAGAAAATAACGTATTATCAATAATCATGAAATATGATTCATGAATCATATATGGAAAAATTAAAAGCAAGATAAAAACTAAGAATGCATACCTGTACAAGAATGCGCATAGCACTTCTCTAGAGTGTTGGCATTTGATAGCCAAAACTCTTCCACCAAAAGAGGGGTTTCACCAATGAATCTCTCTTCCAAACCAAGGATGAAGCCAATGCACTACCCCTTTGATCATTATAATTAATAAAATCTTGTAGAAATTTACCATGATCATTACACAGAGAATCCTTGGAAGATATGTGTCTCTATCTTCCAAGAGTGAAGTGTCCATAAATAAAGATGGCTCTTTGAAAGTCGGATGTAAGAGAGCTTCAAAACCATGAATCGGGAGCTTCATCCACTTCCACCTCTTCTCAATCAAGTAGAGAAGGTCATCCCTTTTAGGTGTGCTCTCCAAAATATCACTATAAGGGATAGGAAAAAAAAGCACACACATTAATGAGCAATAAGCATCAAATATTATAAATTTTAATGACACGATTCATGAAGTTTTTAAACTTTAAAGTAACAAAGTCATACTTATACTTACCATGATGGATCAACCGACTCATCAAGGATGGTGCACTTCTGAATTTCATTTATTGCCTCCTTCATAAAGTGATAAAGTATACCAATTGTTGCTCCCTCCATATCGGTCATGCGTAGAACTTTATACAGTGGTAGTATAGCAATGACAAGACCATGAACACTTCTCCAAAAAGACTCTTTCAAACACAATCTTTGCATAGCCTTTGCCTCTTGTTGTTGGGCAATCGACTCTCCATCTAACCATTCTTTGAACTCTTCTGCAACAACCGTCTTTTGAAGTTTATTTTCGACTGCAAAAAGACGGTCTAAAAGTATCCACATGGCTGCAAATCTTGTCTTTGATGGCTTTTTTAGCTCCAAATCTGAATATGAGCGATATATAACAAGCACCCTCACCTTAGCATTTATGAAGTCCACAATGGAGATGACCTCTGATGTAATGCTCTTCACCCACTCTAATTTGCCAATGTCTTCCATAAGAAGATCAAGGCAATGAGTGGCACAAGGACTCCAGAGTCCACACTATAGATGGAAACTCTTGGTCTAGCTTCCTTCCCATAGAAGCACAATTTGATGCATTGTCTGTAATGACTTGAATAACATGTTGGTGACCAACCTATGACAAGTTATAAAAGGAAACAAAAACAATTAGCATGCTGAATATTAGTCATTCATATTATATGGCACACATATTTATGATTTTACATATAATCTAGAATTCAAAATCTGAATTTTAATGAAAAGTTGAAGAATGAATTTGGAAACTTATCTCAAGTATGGCTTGTCGGATATGTGAATAAATAAAGCTTCCAGTGACTTTTTTGCCTCTTACTCTTGCATCCACCGCCCGTAAGAAGTAGGTACCAAGAGGGCAAGAGACAAGGATATTGATAATCCCTCTCTTTTTACGATCACTCCATCCATCGGAGAGAATGGAGCATCCATATTTGGCCCAACCGGCTTGCACAGGCTCCAAAGATTTATCAATTCTTGCTTTTTCCTCATCCAATTTCTTTGTGCGCATATCATTGTAGGAAACACCATACCATCCCTCACATGGTCCTACATTAGCTATGGCTCTTATCATACGCCTTCATCGATCCAAACGAAGCACATTAAAGGGAAGATTACACTCAATGATGGTTCTTGCAATTTCAATTTCAGCCACTCTTTGCCTTTCTTTAAGAAAAGCCAATGTCCTTGATACTCCACCCGATACTTGTGCAAGGGTAGGTTCTCGAGAGGAACCACTACCACTTTCACATACTCCCTTATTTCTCTTTGGAAGACTTGTTCCTTCCTCACATTCATGTGAACTCATTACTGGTGCAACTGAACCAATAAAAATGGATGGAGCATTACCTATTTCGATATCTTCATGATCCGGTGAGGCCACTTCATGTTAGGGAAGAGAGCCTTTTCTCCTCTTCAATGGAAGATATTTCTTGCGACATTCTTCATAGACATCATCGGGAATACCATTGCACGGAGAGCGTTCTCCACCTAATTTGCATACCTAATTTGCATAGATGGATGAGAAGTCGAGTCACACTAGATGTTTGTATCCTTCCACAATACTTGCAATGCCACTTACAAACATTGGACTTATTTTTCACCCTTTCAAAAGCTACATAATGTTTGTGAAAGGCTTCATGAAGAGGAGGAGCCATGAGGGCGATGAAGAGAGAGGGAAGGCTGTTGGAAGCTAAAAACAAGTAAATGAGAAGAAGGGGGAGTTGAGAATAGGCAAGAGATTGCTTTCTAACACGTAATGATTGCACTATGCTTGCTCTATAACCCTCTATGGCTGCTCAATAACCCTAAGGGTCAAGAGTAAAGAGGTCCAAGGCTGAAGCTTGGGGGCGCCAACATCAAGCTCCAAAGAGGCTCGCGAACGGTCCGAATCCTGACTGTGTAGAAAATGAAGAAGTTTTCCCTAAAACTAAAAGTTCGAATGTGTTCGGCATTTTTTAACCGTACGAGTCGTACGAGTTGGCACTGTACGGGACGGGACAGGACAAGTCGTACGAGATGACTCGTTCGACGGACGAGTGCAACCCTGGACAAGAAAAGTATGGTCCAAAATATAGTTCCTCCATCTTCGTGTCGGGAATAGATTTTCTCATTAACTAGGACCTTATCACATCGAGTACGATCCAAAGTTGAGCTGATCATTCATATTGTTCTTTAGTGGGCTCTAGGGCGTCTTGTGACGAGTCCATCTTCTGGAACGAGTACATTTTTTCATATTCTTAATGCAAGGATCTTTCTTCCACCATAAAAGAAGTATGTATGTATGTATGTATGTATGTATGTATGTATGTATGCATGCATGTATGTATGTATGTATGTATGCATGCATGCATGCATGTATGTATGTATGTATGTATGTATGTATGTATGTATGTATGTATGTATGTATGTATGTATGTATGTATGTATGTATGTATGTATGTATGTATGTATATATGCATGTAATATGTATGTATGTATGTATGTATGTATGCATGCATGCATGCATGTATTTATGTATGTATGTATGTATGTTGTATGTATGTATGTATGTATGTATGTATGTATGCATGCATGCATGCATGTATGCGTGCATGATTTGTGCATGTTTTATGTTGAGTGAGAAGCTCGGTTGAATCCCCTAGGAGAGGGCTTACTCAAGAGTGGCGACCCGTGGTGACAAACCAAGGCTGGAGTGTTCCATACACATTCTCATCGTTGTTGCTTCTACTTGGTGCTTCCTTTCTACTTGGTGCTTCCTTTCTGCTTCAAATCATTGTCTAATGAAGTAGTTTTTTTTTCATGTTTGCGTCCATCTTTTATTTGTTGTAGTGTCAATTTTCTTCTTTCTTTCCTTGGTTCATTTCACAATATATGCACAAACTTCTTTCATCTTGCACCTGTTCTTCAACATATGGCATCTATTGTTGGAAGTTGGGGTGGGCCCTAATTATAATATACACATGTTTACACGATCTTCCAATCGATGAACCTTAGCATACACAATTTTCAAAATGTAACGGTAAGCTGAATGCTTACTTACACTATCTATTATGAATGTCAAATTACAATGTGTGTAAATGATACAAAACTGAATGTATGCTTACAAAAACTGAATCTAGACTGAATTTAGGGTTCTAGATACAAGAAATTGTGCATAAAGTGTCTAAAAAGTATGAGGAGTGTATGTATGTGCAATTGAAGTGAATAGAAACAGTTTAAAACTGTTTTACAGCAAACCCTAAGTCTGAAATTAGGGTTTTGGAAACCCTAAATGAGAAATTGACCTAAATAGCAAGAGAAACTCCTCCTTATGTTGAAGTAGAAGGCACAAAGCCTTGGAATAGAAGCAACAAAAGAAGAACTGAAAATAAAATTTGCCACTTACAAAACTCAGCTAAAGCTGATGATTGGTTGCCAAAATCTCCTCCAAATATGCACTAAAACTTAGGTACACCTTCTCCAAGTGTAGAGCACTTGAACAAGCCTCGAGTGATGCTTGAGTGATTCTCAATATGACACCCAAGGCCCTTCTTATATAGGCAAGAAAAACAACGATCTTACTTTTCGGTGCCTAAAAATTGCTTTTCAGTCCAAAAAGTCCAACAATCTCTCAAATGAGCCATCAAATGGATCAGAGGGTTAGCTTTCGTTGATTTGCATGATTTGAGGAATCATAAAATGTAAAAAAAAAAACTTTTTGAGCAAAAATTAGGGTTAGGGTTTTCTTGCGTTTCTGCTCCTTCGATGTTAAAATGTTATATACAAAATGTTATACTCAAGTACTATTTGATGACCTAATAAGATTTTTTGACCTTCTGTGATCAAAATTTGACTAAGTACCAAAAATTAAGGTTGTTGTGGTTCTTTGACATTGTTTCCAACAATCCCCCTTCAATGTCATAATAGCATAAGGTACAAAAATCTGCAAAACTTTTGATGTCTGTAAATATATCTCGTAACTGCATTCCAATGAATCTTGAGTGGACTGTGCATGAACCTGCATACTTCAGAAATTGCAAACTGAATGTGAGGACGTACATAAATAGATCAAGCAACCAAGTGCTTGACTATACAAAGTAGCATAAAAAGGTTTTGAATATGCTTTTGCCTATAATGACACATTAACATCCATCGGTGTTTGCATAGGTTTGGAATCTGTCATTTCAAACCTTTCCAATAATTTTTCAATGTATTTTTATTGTGTTGTGTAGACACACTCATTCTTGTGTTTGAACTCAATCCCAAGATAATAATTCTAAATATCTAAATCATTTACATCAAATGTATGCTTAAGTTGTGCTTTAAAAGACTCAAGGTCTAAATCCTTGGAACTTATCAGATCATATCATCAACATATATGATAATAATAATCGAAACATCTTTCTCTACTTTAAGATAAAGAGTAGGAGAAGCTTTCGAGTTTTCAAAATCAATAGATAAAAGATAGAGATGTATCTTCTCATACCATGCTCTTGGTGCTTGCATTAAACCATACAACGCTTTGATAATCTTGCATACTAAATGCTCTTTACCTGTCTCTTCAAAATCTTCTGGCAATTGAATGTAGACATCTTCATGAAGATCACCATTAAGACAAGTTGTTTTGATATCTAACCGGTATACATTCCGACCAAAGAATGCAACAAGAGAAAGTATTTGTTCTGACTACTGTAATTCTAGAAGTAGGTGCAAAAGTCTCATCATAGTCAATTCTTTTCTTTTGTGCATAACCTTTGACAACTAACCTTGCTTTATACTAGTCAATAGTACCGTTTGCTTTTTTTTTTTTTGATTTTGAAGATCCACTTAACACTAATTTCTTTTTTATCTTTTGGTAACTCACAAAGCTTCCATGTTTGATTCTTATGAATAGAATCAATCTCTTCTTGCATAGGTTTTTTCCAAACAGGACTTTGTAGTGCATCTTTAACATTAGCTACTTCATTTTCAACTGAAGTTAGTGGTAAAATGTTATGAATCACAAAATGTTTTGTGTAATTTACCTGATCTGCTTGTTCTTTCCTTGTCTGACTTCTTGTTCTACCTGTGAAGTTCTTTATACCATTGTCCTTCCAAGTTTGATATAACCACTTCGAAGTAATCTTCAAAATTGGTGCAAATTCTTCTTGTTCTTTAGTATCTCTTTCTTTTGGAATTCTAGAACTTTTGGAAACTTCATAAGTTGGAACTGCAAGAGGTAGTGATGATGGACTAGATATAAGTGTGGGAAATGAAACTTTCTCTTCACCATTATCAAGTGCAACTATTAGGGTTTAAGAAGGTTCATCACCCCCCCTTGTATGGTTGGATGTAAGAATCCAAATTCCTTATCAAAATGCATAGTCATCTTCTTTTATGAAATTTGGAATCTCTTCTTTCTTATCATAAATCTGACTTTCTGAAATATATGCATTGCGTGAGAGTAGGATATCACTGTCTGGAATATAGAATCTGTATCCTTTGCTTTCAATTGCATAACCAATAAAAACAACGTTAATGGCTTTTACATCAAGCTTATTACGACCCTTCTTCTCAATGTGAACATAAGCTCAAGAATCAAATACTTTGAAGTAATTCACATTAGGTTTCTTACCATAATAAGCTTCATAAGGTGTGATGACCTTTAAAGCCTTTGTGGAAGACCTGTTCAGAATGTGATTAGCTTTACGTACTATATCAAATCAAAATTTAGGAGAAAGCTTTTTGAATGATATCATGCTATGCATCATCTCAACAAGTATCCTATTCTTTCTCTCTGCAACACCATTTTGGTTTGGAGTGTAAGCAATAGTGAGTTGATGAGAGATACCTTTGTCTTCAAGAAAAGATTTGAAGTCCTTTGATATATACTCTCCTTCTCCATCACTTCTCAAAATTTGGATTTTTGTGACACTTTCATTTTCAACCATAGCTAAGAACTTCTTGAAAGTAAAAAAGATCTCTGATTTTGCTTTAAGACCATAAATCCATGAATATCTCAAAAAATCATCAATAAATGTGATAAAATACCTGTAATGTTGAATGGAATCTATTCTCATAGAACCATTCACATCTGAATGTATGATCTGCAACTTCCTTGTAGCCATGATGTATCCATGTTTCTTGAAAGGAAGTCTATTTTTTTGGTGGAAGGTATTGCTTAGCCACCTATTAAAGTTGGTGTTCCTTTTTAGCATGAATAAAGTCAATGTACAAGTTGGGATTGATCTTTTCCATGTGTATCTGGAGTCCACAAGTTAGTTTTTAGGTGTATCGAATAACGGAAGCAAGCCTCTAGCTTAAGAAACCCCTTATCTACTTACTTTTCGAATTCAAGCTTTCAAAGCTCATTGCATAGTTAGGTAGTGATAGAGCCCCTATGCTTCTAGTTGTATTTGCGGTTTCTACTTTTTGAGTTTGAAAGCTCTTCGAGTCTTCCAAGTTAGCGCAAGTCTTGAATTCATTCTTTGAGTGGTTTTTGAAAAAGAGTGAGTTTAGTAGATGTTTGTCACTGGCTAGTTGTAGATAGTGATGAGTTTTATTTGTCTTTTTTGGAAGCATTGATTATCGTAGTTGGAGAACTGAAATCGAGTGAGATAAAGCGTGCTCAGCTTATCATTAAAGCGTATTTAACTCATCACTAAAGCATGTTCAGCTCATCATTTATTCTAGTGTGTATAGGCCAACTCTGCAAATTTTCGCATCATTTGGCCCTTTTAGGATCACCAAAAAGATAACCAGAGTGTCTTACGAGCTTGGTTTGCCTTAAGAGATCACAATTCGCCTTGTTTTCATGTTACTTGCTTGAAAGAGCAATTCGGGCAAGATGATCAAGGCTTCTTATCTTGAGTACCCAATCAAGTGGAAGAAGAGACTCGAGTCTGTGAGGAGTTGGAGCTAGCCAAGGTAGTCTGGTGCTTTCAATTCGGTGCATGTAAGGTGCGAGGATCGAATGGTATCTGAAGGTAGGATGCGTCACGTGCGTCGGTACAAATACACATAAATTCATAAGAATGTAAGATGTAGTATATATTGTTGGAAACAATGTCAGAATAGCACAAAACCCTAATTTCCAACATACCTAATTTTTGGGTCTTAGTCAAATTTTGGTCACAGAAGCTAAATATTTTTTTTTATTAGCTCATTAGATAGAGCTTGAAGAGAGCTTTCATTTGGTAGATAACATTCAGTTATGAGATATCTTGATTGGGAGAAAACCCTAACCCTAATTTTTGTGCAAAAGTGTTTTTACCTCATATTGTTCCTCTCAGCATGTAGATGAAGGAAAGCTAACTGTCATGTTCAGCCGATGCCCAAATGAAGGTGATCGCTGCCATATTAGCATAAAAGCTATTTTTAGCGAAAAAAAAACAGCCATCGCTGTTTTCAATGAATCATGTTTTTGGTGCTACTATGGCATGGGATTAAAGCTTTTTGGTGTAGCTTTTACTAAAAGCACTCGTGGGGGCTAAAAACTATATAATATGGACCTTGTCTTACTTCTTGATCATCCATCATCCAAGGATCACTCAACGCCAGGGATCACTCAACACAAGAAGAGCTCTTGGAGGTACTCTACATCTTGGTGAAGGTGTGCTCTACTTTTGATGCAGCATTCGAAGAGATGTTGGCAGCCAACTATCAACATCTTGCTGAGTACTATGAGTAACAAGTCTATCTTCAGCTTTACACTTGCTAGTTCATTACTTTTTGATTTAGGGTTTTTGAAATCCTAATTTCAGAATTAAGGTTTATTGTAAAACAGTTTTAAACTATTCATATTCACTCTATTCTCACACACACTTTCTTACATACCTCTTAGGCACTTTACACATAAACTTTTGTATCTAGTTCTCGAACTTCTACCTAGATTCAGATTTTGTATCCGATTTCAACGTACATTTAGTTTCGTATCATCTACACACATTTTAATTTGACATTAATATTAAGATAATGTAGGTAAGCATTCTAGCTTACCGTTACACTTGGAAAATCTTGTCTATTCTTTATCTTTCTCATTCATTTCATTTTGAGTCTTAGGTGTCTATGCTAAGATTCATATGTTGGAAGATCTTGTAAACCTGTGAATATTATTATTAGGGCTACCCCAATCCTGAGCATGTCTTTACGCATCTTTGGTTCACCCTTGACCTTCTAGTATTCACTTTTAAGTCGTCAAACTTCAGTCCTTACAAAAGTTAGGATTCTTCTTCACGCACATAAAAAGAGAGATAAAAAGCCATCAGCTTCTTTTCACTATCCATTAGCTTTTGCCTTCCATTGGCTTTCATCATGGGTAGAGTTCATGATGTCATTATAACTATGTGAAAATAACACTACCTCTTGGCAATGCAATTATTGCATGGGTGTTTATGGTGGTTGAGCATCCCGCATGCAGCATGAAAGTTCATCTCTTTGGGTTTGGAGATAAAGGCATTGAGAAATGCGTTTGCATACCTCAAAAAACCATGAAAGAGTTGATTGGTCATATTCAATTAAGTTGAGTAGCTAATATGCATGTCTCCATCATTTGAGAGCACTGTAACCATGATCCATGCTCGTAAACCTACATGTCGACGCTCATGGATCATGGAAATTACTATCTTCAATAAGGTAGCATATCAAGTTTCTTTATGTGTTTTTAGCACTAGATATGTAAAAGAATGCTAGGTATACATTATTCATGGGTTATTTTTAAAAATAAAAATAAAGATGTTGCAAAGAAACATAATTCTCGTTTTTTATTTCCATTTTTTTAGTGACCTACGTACTAAATGTTTTAAAACCCGTTTTTAAAACTCTCTTTGCACTATGCAGATCACGATGTCTACATTAAAAAATTAATAAAAGCAAAAAGCAATTATATAATCATGAATGTAATCACAAATAAATTATTAATCATCAATGTAGTCACAAATAATTAACAATTAAGAATTCAAATATACCTAGAAGTCAATAGAGTAGTCACATATTAAATAGTCTTCTGCATCTGTGTTTACTTATGATATAAAAGGTCAAGTGTGGATCCCTCCATATCAACAAATCATAGTACTATATGAATCGATCGCAAGATGGGCACGTTACGCTATATGATCTATCTTTGCCCAAAAAATACACGTTGAAAATCTTTCGCGGCACATAATTTGCTGTTTTTGTGCATCCTTTTGCCGTGCTTCGCCATCGAGGGTCTACAACTGTCATGCGTAATACATCCATGCATAAATGTAATCTTGAAAAGACATGGTAGATGTAGTCAAATCGGATCTCCCCTGGACGAATCAACTCTTTCTTACTATAAGTCCAAAAAATAGCTAATGCTTGGTGATTCTTACGTATGAAAGAAATCACCTTTATGCATCAGTGACCACAGGAGATAGCCAAAGGAGCTTCCCTATATCCTCGATCAATAAATCTAAACAATTTGGGGAGCATGGACTCCACAAAATGCTAGGAAACTCGGCCTCTACAAACTCTCCTATTCTCTTACAGTTTCAGACATTATCGGTGATAACTTGTACTATATTTTGCACACTGATTTCCTCAATGGCACTTTTAATGTGCTCAAATATAAACTCTCTAGTGATGTGTGTGCAAGCATGACCACAATCAATGGCTCTAAGAAAAAAGTGCCCAATCAACTAGAGACCATTATGTTTATGATATGACGACATCGAATGTCACTCCATCCATCGGATAGAATGGAGCAACCATATGTGTGGCACCCCGATCTAATGGAGTCTAAAAGTTTCTCGATTCTCTCTTTCTCTTCTATGAGCATAGAGGTACACAACCGCTTGTAATCAACCCCATGCCAATCATCAGAAGGGTCTACTTGAGCTATTGCTTTTACCATTCTCTTCTATGCATTTGTGCGAAGAACGTTGAAAGGAATGTTGCACTCAAGTATGCAGTGCTCTATCTCTATGTAAGCTAGTCTTTGGCATTGCTTCTGCAAGCCATTGGATATGTAAAAGGATTGAATAGAGGATTGGAATGCTTTGAATGTTTGAGATGATTGTCCTTCCAATGGAATAGACTCTTCATTCTCATCATGTTGAGAAAAGGTTCGACTTCTCAATGTGCTAGTAGTAACTCCTGTATCCTCAACTTCTTCTAGTATATCTTCGGAAGCTGCATCGAATTCACGATGATGAGATGCATTAGCATCTTGAGCAAGCTTATGTTTTTTGTGCATAATTTCTGCAACCTCTTGTGGGACTTGTGTAGACCCTGCAATGCCCAATCCTCCAAGACATGTAGTGGTACTAAAGGACTTACCACAATATGTACACATCCATCTCCTTGTACCAGAACCAGATCCGACAGTATTCACCAATTCATTGTTGGTGGTATGGATACTCTATAGAGGTGAAATCCCACGAGGCATGGGGAACCGTGATACTTGGAAGTTTGCTCTCCCTCTCAATGTATGTGTGGCTATTGAGTTTTAATTGATAGGCTGAACTTTGAAGGCTTCCTCAATCTCTCTCTCTCTCCCCCCCCCTCCTTCTCAACTTTCAAGTGACAAGCTCTTCCTCTCAATGAAGCCTCTCTCTCTCTCTCTCTCTCTCTCTCTCTCTCTCTCTCTGCAGTCAGTCTTAGAGCTCAATGCTCATGGCTGAATGTCTATGGCAACTCGCTGCCCGGGAAGGGCTGACAAGTGGGCTGAGGGCTCATGAAGGAGAGCTTAGGGCTCGTGAAGGAGGGCTGAAGACTTAGAGGAGGGCTCAAGTGAGGGCAAACTTGCAAAGAAGTCGACGTCCATTGCATGCTGCAGCTCGCTTCAAAAGTTAGGTCATTAGCGAAGACTCACAAATTTTTATGGAAGTGTAACGATGAATTAATCGCACTGAATAAATTGAATGCACCAAATCTTTTGAACACAAAAAGAATATGGTGCGCCGCGCTGAATGAGCATTGGAGCTGGTAAGGACAATGAAGGGTCTTTCCTCTAGTTTTATAACCGAGGAGATTGCCATGGACAACAATCAGGATTAAGGGGGGAAGTCTTGTGTCTCCAGCCTCATTGAATGTCACGATGGGTGCATGTATTTAGTTTACAGCATGTGTTCACTGAGCGTGAATTGCCAAAGGTCCTATAAATAGGACTCATAGGTTTCATTTGTGGCGTTCATGTGTATAGCATGTTTGGAATTCTTGCGTAAAGCTCCCTACACATATATTATGTGCATATTTAAAAAGGTCTCACAATTTTTTCAAAATAAAAACCATTTAAATCTCTTTAATGATTTAAACCTTAGGAAGCGTTTTATATCAAGATTTCAATGATTTTTTTCATGACAAAATCCTTACTTTGCTATTGTATTTTTGTACTTAATGAAGATTGATAAGTTAGTAAAATCTATTGAACCTGGATAAACTTTCTTGTGCTCTTGAGTTATAAAATGAGAGATAAACTACTTAAGTAGGTAGTCTTTAAGAAATAGATAGTAAACCATAGATATGAAAATAAGTTCCATCCAAAATTTTAACGACTTTCTTTTTTCCTCTTGTCACTCTTCAATAAGATCTTCATTTCATTGTTGTATTCTTGAATTCTATGAAGATTGATAAATGGAATTTCTTGTCTTCTTGAGTCCAATATGTATTAGTTAGGAAACTGGAATTGTTTGCAGATACATAGATAGAGATAGATAATAGACCATAGATAGGAAGATAAATAGATGGATAGAAAAGAAGAAAGATCGATGAAAATTATTAATTAGATGGATATATAGATACTAGATAGGTAGATAGATGGATGAATGGATGGATGGGTAGGTTGGAAGCCACTACTTAGGCTAGCAGATAGATAAGTAAATAAATAGGTAGAGAGGTAGGGAAGTGGACAAACATATCAAGATCTATCATTGATTGATGCAAGGTAGATAGATGGATATGTCATTACATATTTTATTTATTTTTGTACCATGAATGTAAAAGGGTACTTACCCTATATTGCATATACTTTATGTGAAGTGTAAAAGATACAAATCTAAGGATGAATAAAAACCTTGATTTTTATTTTCGATTATTTAAATCTCTACGATATTTAACTATTTAAATCTGGATTTAAATGTACGATCTAAATCTCTTCTTTGTACTATGATTATGTGGGCATGGTGGTATGGGACACCATGCCCCTTGAGGAGGCGTCTGCCATGTATGGCTTGAGGCTCCCAAGCTGTGGGATGGGTTGCTGTGGACCCTATGGCCGGGAGGTTAGTTAGTTGTCTGATTCCCTCTGCGTGTGAATATGGCTTGTGCTATGTTTTATGTTGCAGGGCTGATCCTTGAGGATCTAACAGAGTACTTTGGCATTTTTCTCCCTGTGACTCTTGGGGATCATCAGCCTAGTCATTTTTGTTCCTGATACCCTCCATTGGAAATGTAACCTTTAAGCAGTGCATCGTCACTAACAGAATTTTTTATTATTTATTATTATTATTATTTTTTTGCGAAATCAGCCATTAGTCTGATGAGTACCAAATATGTAGTTAAAAGGTCTGTCTAATCCCTTCTTAATAAAATATAAGTTCATGAAAGATGGAAAAGAAAAACTGCTACGCTATGCTTTATTTTACCTTATGCTTTATTTCACATAAAAATGCTGAAAATATTTTGAGTTAGTATTTGTTTATGGGTAAGGAAAAAAAAAGGGGGGAGGGGAGGAAAAGCAAGGAAAACAGTTTGCTTCTCAATGTTTTGAAAAATAAAATCATGATTATTATTATTATTACTTTTACTGTTGATGTTAAAGCTGTTAGATTTATTATTTTGTTTGTTTTTCTTATCTCAGTTGTATTTTTGAGGTTTTTTCCACAAGCTAGGAAACCATGTGTGGCATGTATGCTTTCTTTCAAGTTGTGGCCAAAGTGACTAACACAGAAGTGACTGGTGAGGGACCTTCATGGAGTGATATATCTAGATCCATTGATGATTGCTCCACTCTCAAACGCTGAGATCAGATCTTCACTCATGACATGACATAGAAAATTTCATTAAAGATTTCAGCAATTGTAATCAACTGTTTACAGAATGTGTTCCTGCAACTATGTTGTATTTATCTTGAGGGGCTTAGTGGTATCAGAGCTATCAACTTCACATTACTGTGATGTAGCTGGATTGGTTAGTTTCAGGCTTCGCTTGGTAAATTTAAGGTCCACGCTGACTGTTTCTCTTTTGTGCTGTCAGATTCCAGTCATACCATATGGAGGAGCAACGTCAATCGAAGGTCAAACAACAACTCCTTACAGGGGTGTTCACATTGATATGGGTCTTATGAAGGTGGTATCCTGCCTATTGCTGTGATAAAGAAATCACTAGTAGAATTTTGCCGAAGTCTGTAGTAAAAATTATTTACCTTGTTTTATGTTCGTAGGCTATCAAGGCTCTCCATGTTGAAGACATGGATGTTGTTGTAGAGCCTGGACTTGGATGGATGGAATTGAATGAATATCTGAAACCATATGGGTTATTTTTTCCCCTTGATCCAGGTACAATTTACTTGGTAAAAAAAGGAAGCTTGATAGGTATCTATTCTTTTCATTGGCTTCAGAGTGGTCAATAATAACAGGTCCAGGGGCATCTATTGGAGGAATGTGTGGAACACGCTGCTCTGGATCTCTTGCTGTGCGGTAAACTTTCTTGCATCATAAAACTGGTCTCTTTAGCATATTTCCCCTTTTTGCATCTTAAATATCTCGAACTCAGTTCTTCACAAAGACACATCAAGTTGCTTCTAAGGTACTTTCCTTTTTAGGTTTCTTTTGCACAACTACCGCTGGTCATTGTTTATGCCCAAACATCAAACCTTCTTAAGGGGAACTCACACTCATTCTGCAGCACATAAAGAAAAAAGAAAATATTAATGTGTCAAACCCTTCAGCAGTTTAGGTTTCCTATCTCATAATTAAGCTTTTCTACAGGTATGGAACAATGAAGGATAATGTTCTTGCTATGAAGGCAAGCATTTTCTCTTGTATGGATTGGAGCCACTTTTCTTGTCATTATCATGTTTGACTATGATTATCTGCTGAAGTCTGCAAAAAAGAGAAAGCTTCTGCCATTAATATCATCGGTTTGTCTACCTTAGGTTGTGCTTGCGAATGGGGATCTAATAAAAACAGCGAATCGAGCACGTAAAAGTTCTGCAGGGTGAGTTGCAAAAATTCTGAGCTCTCAATTTTACTGAAAAATACTAATGGTGTACCTATAGATATGGGCTATGTAAAGATATAAACAACGGAGTAAATGGAATTCATGCACGATGTGGCTTCTGAGGGTTTCTTTGCTAATCGCATGCACACATAGCCTGGTGTGTATATGTATGTATGTATGTATGTATGTATGTATGTATGTATGTGTGTATGTATGTATGTGTGTATGTATGTATGTATGTATGTATGTATGTATGTATGTATGTATGTATGTATGTATGTATGTATGTTTATGTATTTACATATGCGTGCAGATTTGGGGGGGAGACGGCCTGTTTATTATAGAGTCTTCCTGTGGAGACTGGTGATTGGAGCTCTGTTGACAGGAGCTCTAATGACTTGACGCTCCAGCAACTCCATTCGATCCTCATGCTCTCAATGTGGAATGAACATTGAAAATTTGAGACATGTTATCTATAATTACTGCTATATGCAGTGTCTTCATACAGTAATGCCTTGTCCTACAATGCAAAGCTTTCGGCCAGTACACTTCACCAAACAGGAGCACAGTCTGGTTTGTGAATCACCTTAGATCCTAGATGCTGTGGTTTATTTGGCACCTACAAAATTTCTTTGACCAAAGAAACATATTCCCAGGAGGCATACCAAGAGCAGACACTAACACCTATGTCCTTGACCAAAATGCCTTGTCCCCCGTATCATCAGCTTTCACCTCAGAGATGTGGTACGATTCCTCTGCCACAACAGTACACAAAAGCCCTTTTATCTATCAATAACTCTGAACATGAACAGAAACATGTGATGGAGGGTTTTGGAAAATCCAATGGGCACAAAATGTTGAGAACTTTAGATCGACTCGTGACAAATTTGACAAAAAATTTTGCCTTGTTCAAAATTTGGCTCGCCCATGGTATGTGCCATCTCAACGAAGTTGCTCTGCAGTGGGTGCAACAAGAACTGCAACAAGAATAGGAAATTGAAGATTATCATCTTCAACACCACCTGAAGCACTTTCAATCAATGTATCTGGAGGTGTAGGAGGACAAACTTCAACACTGCACAATATTCCATAAGCCTTTTGCTACCAATACATGATGCATCATGTCTGCCCATAATGGGTTATTAGAACCATTCAAGTTATCCTGAACAACCCACATACAGAATAGAACATTGCTTTCAGCCAGTGCGAATGACTCAATACCCTATGCAGAAAATTGATTGTATTTCAAAAAGTTGAACAGAAATACCCGATCGAGCTTTGCTAGAGCTGTAGCAGACTTCAAGATGTTTATATAGGTGAATGAATTTGGCACAAAAGGATGAAATTGCTTGCATAGTCGACGTGATAGTGTGTTCGGAGGCTGAAATGAGTGCAAATCAAAATTTCGACGCCACAAAGCGACCTGGTCCAATTGGTCAACCAGACAACAAGAGGTATATTTTAATGGCTACTTATGACTCCCTAAATGGGTAGAGATAAAGGCCATGATGGAACCCTGCAACAACAATTGCTAAGTTTATGTATAAACAAATTATCTCAAGATTTGGGTGTCCTATTGAGGTAATTAATGATAGAGGCACTCACTTTCTCAATCAAATGCTGCATCACATTTTTGATAGGTACAAAGTTTATCATAAAAAGGTCATGTGCATACTACCTTGGGCTAATGGACATGCTAGAAGCTCCAACAAAATTTTGAATGGGATTTTACGAAAGCTTTCTGTGGACCACCAAAGTGCTTGTCCTAGAGCATTGATAGGAACTGTTTTGGCATATTGGACGCATAGAATGGGTACTACAGGTGAATGTCCATTTCTCTTAACATATGGCAAAGAAGCACTTGCTCCTTTTGAATTCATCATTAAGAAGGACATAGATGAAAGATCTCCAATTGGATTTGATCCACACATAAGTAGGTTAGAAGCTTTAGAAGATGTGGGGAGGAAGCAATGGGAAGGTTACATCACAAGAAAGAAGTGTACAAGAGAGCCCATCGTAAACACTTGAGAACCAAAGAGGCATGGAAAGGGTCTCAGGTTCTTATGCATCAAAGTCCACTTGTGCTCACCAAGCTCGCACTTAAGTGGTCATGAACTTACAAAGTAGTGCAAATGACCTTACAAAGTAGTGCAGATGTTGCCTCAAGATGGAGTGCAACTCGAAGACTTGGTTGGACAAAAGCTTACTGTGGTTAACATTTTTAGAGTGTAGCCCTACTACAAATGAAATTTTGAAAAAGGAATAATCACTCAATTGTATCTGGCACCCATTCAGTTTTTGTTTTGTGCTTCATTTTTTGTTTTGTAGCATGATTTTATACAATAAAAAGAGTACAAAGAAGCTTGCATTGGGGCGGTGCAAAGACTTGATGTGGGAATCTATTGCGTAGCACGTATGCTCGATAAAAACTAAAGTGCCCAAGGAAGTTGGTGGAGCAAGGACCAAGGTGTGGATCAAGGTCTCGACGAAGGTCTAGAGCAAGATCTAGACCAAGTTCTGGAGCAAGTCCTAGACCAAGTCCTCGACCAAGGTCTTGGCCAAGGTTGACTAAGGTCCAGCGAACCAAGGTCGACTAGAGACTATAGTCGACCTAGGGCCATAACGGTTGACCAAAATTTGACCAGGGACAGATGAGGTGTCAAAGGAGCAGGCTGCAGCAGGCAGTGTCACACTGACAAGGAGTCCTAGAGCTGCCTTCCCTCAATAGTGCAGCACCCTGTGGGGACCTTCTCTTGAGAGGGCCTTTCGTGGTTTGTAGGCCCTGTCAATGGGTGTGTTGGGCAAAAGCTAAACTGCCCAAGGAAGTTGGTGCAACAAGTTGTTTGTCCAGGATAACATGTGAAGTATGAAGTCGCTTAGGTTGGGGGTCAAGCATTGAAGGTTGCTTTGCTTGCTCGGTGTGGATGGCAAGATGGGAGTAGATTAGGTATTGGACCAAGGCATGGACCAAGGTGTGGACCATGGTCTCGACCATGGTGTGGACTCAGGTCTTGACCAAGATTTTGACCAATGTTTGACCAAGGTCTTGATTAAGATTTCCACCAAGTTGTCGACCAATCTCTAGTCCAAGGTTGACTAAGGTCGGCTAGACCAAGGTAGACTAGAGACTATTGAGGCTATAGTCAACCTAGGGCCATAGCACTCGACCAAAATTCTTGGAGGGACCGGGTGTCAGACGAGAGGGCTGGCTATAGGCAAGTGTCAGACTGACGAGGGGTCCTAGAGCTGCCTTCCCTCAAGAGTGGAGCAGCCTATGGGGACCTCCTGTGACATGGCCTTTTGTGGTTTCCAGGCCACTATTAGTGTGCCTTTTTTCTCCTCCATGGATTCCTGTGTATGTGCAAAGCCAGTAATCTGGCCTCCCAACATCTATATAAGCAGAGGCTTGCCACTCTTTTCAGTAGTACATGTAATGGTTTTGTAGTCCTGATGTTGTAGGATTGTGTACTTCGTTGGCCTGTACCTATTGACTCCCGAGTGTAGGCTAGTTCGTGATATGTGCAGGGCTATGCCTTGTGGCCGGTGGATGGTGGAGCAGCCCTCTGAGTGAGGTGATTGAGCAGGTAACCACTAAGATAATGGGCAAGACGAGGGGGGTTGGCTGGTCCCAATGCTAGATTCGATCATTGTTACTTGCGAAGATCAATGTGAGCTTACAGCTATGTAGGAAGTGAGCTAATTTGGACTACTCTTGGGCTAGCACATGGTCTAAGGCTGAGTTCAACTTCCATTTTGTGTTGTCTGCTGCGTATATTGCCATAGTGATGTGGGATATGGGGCAATTTCTGACCTAGATTGCAATTAGACTTAGCAACATTATTGCTGATAAGGCTCTATCCACCTTACTTTCACCACAGCTTTTCACTACTGAGCTGTCCAGTGACTTCAAAAATCAAAAGGCAACCTCGTCCAATTTGCTAGATCCGTTTCCATTTAAAAACAGCTACCTTAAGTTTAGTGCCTTATGTTTCACATTTAGTGCCATGTGTCGGAGCATGATGCAGAGGTGTTGCTTTAGAATGAACACTTGTTCTTCTATGTAAAATTCTATCTTGCTTATGTGCTTGCTGCTGTAAACTTTGGTGTGGTTTCACAGAGGGTAAGAGACCAACAGAGGGCAAGTCCTTAGCCTCAAGAGATGAGAACTACGATTCTTCCTCTTACTTCACTGTTTCTCATTCCTACCACTATTCTTTACCACTTCTGTTTTAGCTCTTGGTGTTCTTGTTTGTATGGGTTTTCAATGTGAATAAAGCCATGTGTTGCTTCACTTTCTTCTCCACTTTATTCTGGTCTTTGAGACCGGTAACTCTTAGATATAGAGGTCTTGTTTACTTTTGTTTTTCCACCTGTAATGTGCTTTCACAAAGTTGTGTGGAATCCATTATGTCTTTGCTTTTGCGCTTCTTGGCAGCTTTATCTCTTTTGCTCCTGTTTGCATATAGCAATAGGTCGTTTCTTCAAGGCATTTAAAAAATAAATAAATTTACATTGTGTTTTCGGAAACGCTTTCGCCTCTACTTCTGTTCACCTTGAATTACCAGTAGGTCTCCACTCTTTTATTTTTGCTCCCATAGCTCAAGTCAAATATTAAAACTGTGTGGTACTACATGATACATGTGTATGCAAACCCATTAAACTGAGCTATTCAAATGTGGGATGGCTCTTAGTTGTCTCATCTTAATGCTGAAATTGATGTTTAATTCCGATCATTGTATTACTTGTTCAATGAAGGTATGACTTGACAAGACTGATGATTGGAAGTGAGGGAACACTGGGTGTCATAACGGAAGTGACTTTGAAGGTTCAGAAAATACCAGAAGCATCTGTTGTATGTTTCACACCTATAATTTATAAAAGCTGTTTCTACGATCCTGTTCTCAAGCACATATGGAATGAATTTCATTCTCTTACTTTATAAATTCAGGTAGCGATTTGCAGCTTTCCTTCTATCAAAGATGCTGCTGATGTGGCAATTGCAACCATGCACTGTGGCATCCAGGCAGAAGATTATTGTCTTTGTTACTTATAAGAGTGAATGAAATACTGATTTGAATCTATCTTGGGGTCCTTGTAGGTCAGTCGAGTTGAGTTGTTGGATGAAGTGATGGTGAAGATTCTAAATGATGCAAACGGCACAGATTTCCAAGTTGCTCCAACCCTGATGTTCGAATTTATTGGGACAGGTAAAAATATCAACCTCTTGTTTATGAGTTTTTTCCTTTTTGTAGTAAATTTTGGTCCTGATATGGAAGAAGGTGATGCTCATGGATAAACAATTTCTTTGAAATATTTTAGTAACTGCCCATGTAAAACAGTTTATGCCCTTCTCATGCACATTACAAAAAAAGAAATGACAGAATGGTGCTCATCAATCAATGCATGAGCGATACCTTCATCCACCGAGGCCTGCTCTTCTTGCTTTCTTGCTCATTCTAAAGCCAACCTTGTGCTTTTATCATCAGTACTGCAGTATTCTTGTTTTGATGTAGCATCCGGCAGGATGAATTCCTCAAGGTATCTCCCAGCTCCCCCTAGTGCCTTCGTTCAACCAGCACACAGATACAGGTTTTCCTGCTTTTTGAAGTTTGTTAGTAAGTGCTGCTGTTTGGGTGAGAGTAGTCGAAATTTCATTTTCCTGCCTATCAGTAGAGCTTTTTGAAGCTGTTCCCGATGTTTCACTAGCGGTGGGTGAGCGAGACTTTTGATAATTTGGATCGGAGGATTCATAGTGAAGAAGTGCCCGATAGTGTTCCATGAGAAGAAAGTGATGATTGATGAGAAGAGGACACCATGGATGCACTGAATGCCGTTGTTATGATTAATGAAAGAGAAAAGGAGATGAGAGGAAATGTAGGTAGAGACTCAAGGTAATAAGATGTGGGTAAGGATGTGGGCAGTCTGTGAAAGGGTGGGTCAAGGTGTGTTAAGGAAATGAAAGACTAAATAGGAGTGGTTGTAGAACAAGGTGAGAAAGGAGAGTGTGGACTTGGGTGAGGAAGGAGAGTGTGGACTTGGGTGAGGAACGAGAGAAGACTTACCTTTGTGATTATGTATGAAGGGGTTTAGCAAATCAAAGTATGTAAGGATTTGGGGTCTAGGCAGTTCGTGAGATGTGATGTGTGTGTAAGGGGTTAGGCAGTTTGATGATATGATATGCATGTATGGGAAGGGTTTTGGAAAGAACTTAGAAAAGGGAGCTGAGATGTGGATTGTATGAGTGTGCGAGACATGCATTACCTTGTGGAGAGAGAGAGAGAGGTAGCGAAGTCACTTGTTGATGCACAGAGCTGTTGACTAGCAATATTGATGGACTGTTGGTCGACCTGAATGCTACACCTACTGGTAAGGCTCATAGTGTGGGCAGTGCAACCGTTGGTGTAGTAGAGAAAGGGTGCAGCTGCTCATGTGAATTAGGGGAGATGATCGTGTGTATCACTGAGTGTTTGAGTCCATTGAGTCGCTTGGCCAAGAATAATAGTGGACTTTGGTTGACTAATTTTAGTAGTGCTAATTTAGTTGACCTTGATCGACTTTCAATCCGGGTCAATTTCTTAGTTGCATAATCGACAAATTTCTTCATTGAATCTCTTGTGATCTCAATCAATCATGTGGGAATTCTTGTGTGGATTAAGATGAAGTAAGATATGGGATGACGGTGATTGAGGTGGTGAGTTGTTGATGAGAAGATTTTGGTTGACTGAGGTCGCCTTGATGAACTCACAGAATCAAGTTGATGGCCTTTACCCAGTCACTCGTAATTATGGCTTGTTGGGCACTGCCTTGTGCCTTCAAGTTGGACCTGCATATCATATCTTCCAAATCTTGCAGAGCATACCTCCTAGAGCAGTCATTAAGGTGCATACGTCATAGGGATGGCAAGATTGGACCCATTCGACTCTTGACTCGAGTGAGTAGACCGGCTCATGACGAACTGCCATGTTCAGAGATGGTTCTATACTTTCAGGAGATATGGATTGATACTAGAGACATGGATTGATACCGGGCTAATCATGGACTTGTAGCCATATAATTGAGGAACTTGTGACCTGGTCCTCACTGGAGTTCCTCTACTAGCTCATATAAAGTTTTGTTTTGCATAGACTAATGAGTGCGATGTGCATATGCAAAAATACTGAGTAATGATTGGTACAAAATGATCTGAGTGGTGGCATTAGCTTAACATATGGCTTATTGTTGACCTATTTGAATACTAAAGTTATTAGAAATAAAGCTTGAGGAGCGAACCATTGACCAAAGGTAGTTTTTCTCCATCCAAGATCTTCAGCTGCTGCACCTTGTTCAAAGATCTCATTTACTCTGTAAGGTTGCTTCCACCCAGTAAAGGTAGATTTTCTCCATCCAAGATCTTCAGCTGCTGCTGCTTGTTGGAAATAAAGCTCGAGGAGTGAACCATTGACCGAAGGTAGCATTTCTCCATCCAAGATCTTCAGGTGCTGCTCCTTGTTCAAAGATCTGATTTACTCTGTAAGGTTGCTTCCACCCAGTAAAGGTAGTTTTTCTCCATCCAAGCTCTTCAGCTGCTGCTTCCTTGTTCAAATATCTGATTTACTCTGTCCCCTACCTTGATTGAAGGCTTCCACCAGTATCTATTGTGCAAAGCTCTTCTTTTCATCTGTTGCCTTGTTAAAGCTTCGTCTACCAGCATTCTTTTTTCTTCGAAGCTTGCAATTCTTACCATGTGATCAGCCATAATTTGTTTAGGGTTATCCGTCCTTTCCATGCCCAGCTTATTGGAGCTGAGAATGAATTCAAATCCATAGACCATTTGGAAGGGGGTATGCTGGGTGATAGCTTTGTATGCATACCGGTACGCCCATATTGCCCCAAGCTGTGCCTACATGTAGTTGGATGCAGATGGCACAATTGTTCAAGAGTGTGATGAGCACTTTATTGATGCTCTAAGCCTGACCAGTAGCTCTAGGTTAGAAGCACATGATTTTCTATGGAAAATCTCGTACTTGAGGAAGATGTTGGTCAAAACCTTGTTGATGAAGTGTGACTCTTGATTGGGAGTTACTTCCAAAGGTTTGCAACTTCCACAGAAGCTACTATATCAGTGCAATCACGAGTTTCCAAAACTTCTATGCATTTTGTCGCATAATCATTGGCCAGCAATAAATACTTAGCTCTTCATGGAGAAGCTACTGGATAAATTGGATCTATGAAGTCCAATCCCCGTCTCTCAAATGGCTGAAGTGGCCTACTCTGTTGGGGATAAAGGCCCCAAGGACTCTCCTTTTGTATATTTTGACCCTTCCATGTGAAAGCTCTCTTCGAGAGCTTTCCAGACATATTTTTGTTGTATTTTTTGGACCCCAAATTGGGGAGTTATAGGCATTTACATTATTTTTATGACTTTTGGTCATTGGCCATGTGTGAACATGCCCAAATGACCTAAAAGTCACTTATCAATAAGACTTGGTCCCAAATATCTCATAACTTGATTGGGACTTCTTCAACTTCAGCTTCTCCATCTTCTTCTCCAAATTTCTGCGCAGGTTTCTCTCTCTACTTTCTCTCTCCTCACGCAGCAGCCCACTCCCTTGGTGTTTGGAGCAACCGAGCACACCACGACGTAGCTCTCCGCGGCCTCTTTCAACTGGTATCAGAGCTTTGAGCTGTTCCATCACGACAAAGTTGCTCAATCTGTTTTTGTACTTCAGCCTATGTTGAGCTTAAGGTGTTTTCTTGCATTTGGGAGAATTTCATCGCGAAAAACCTTCCTTTTTCGCGATAAAAGGGCTGTTTTTGGAGGATTACTTCAGCCCGGAGCAAAGCTGAAGCAAATTTTGTGCTTTTTAGAGAGTTTCATCGTGAAGAATCTCTTCTATTCTTCTTTTTGTATCCCCACAGGTCTTTTTCAGCATCCACATTGCTGATTTTTTCATCTACAAGTCTTTTGTGGCAGAAATTCTCTCATTTTTCAAGTGGGAGGACATGCACAAAGATTGAGGAAGTGCATACTTGCTGGAAACTTATTACAGTAGGTCATTTCTCTGATTTTATAGGTCATATTGCTGCAAAAATTGGGGCTTTTGTGAAAACAAGCACCCATTGCCTTGGTTTTACATCTATGTATGCCTTTTGTGGTTGAAAAACAACAAATTTGTTGTTTTTGATGCAATTACAGCTTGCTGGAATTTTCTGAAATTTTCTGCAGAAAATTTCAGAAATTGTTTTTTGCAAGTTTTGAACAGTTTTTGGGCTTAATTTCTCAGCTATAGCCTCCTAAGGTAATTGCGCACAGGACAGCAAGTGAATTTTACCTTTTTGGTGAAATTTTGAAGCTCTTAGTGTGCAAACATGGCCTCTACCTCCTCTGATGTCAAAAGCTTGTTTGAGATCAAGAGATTTGAAGGTAATGGTTTCGATTTGTGGAAAGAGAGAATGTTGGGCATCCTCTTTCTTAAAGATTGTGAAGGGGCTCTTGAGGAAGTCAAGCCTGAAGATATGACAGATGCAGCATGGATGAACCTAAACAAGAAGGCCATCACTTACATCAAGATGGCTGCATCATGTGAAATCTTAGTGGATTTGAAAGGCCTTAAAACTGCTTTTGAGGTGTGGGAGAAGCTGAAAGCCACTTATGAAAATACCACGCCTGTAAATCAAGTGCATCTTATGCGTAAGCTAGTGTGTATGCAGCTTGATGAGTCAAAAAGTGCGGCTGAGCACTTATCTTTGTTTACAGGTACTCTTTCACAATTGCAGGACTCTGGATTACCTCCATTTGATGATAAGCTTAAGGCCATCTTCTTGTTGATGACCTTACCTGATTCGTGGGAAACATTGGTTGTTTCACTTTCGAATAGCCCCAGTCTTACCTTTGATGGTGTAAGGGGTTCTATTTTGAATGAGGAAATCAGGAGGAAAGCTAGTGGAGAGGGCAGTGGTTCAGCCAATGTGGCTAGAGGAAGAACAGAAAAGAAAAGTGGAAATGTACAGAGGAACAGGAGCAAAAGCAAAGGCAAGGCTGAAGTGACTTGTTATCAATGTGGTAGGAAAGGTCACAAGAAGCCTGATTGCAGATTCTATAAAGCTGAACTAGAAAGAAAGAAGAACACAGGTGACAGGAAGAAAAAGGACACCAAGAATGAAGCACATGATACCTCAAAGGACAAAGACAAAGAGAAGGCCAATGTGGCCTCTAGTGTCATCATTGAGGAGCTATCAGATGCAGAAGATATACTTTGTGCTACTATGGAAGCAGAGCATGCTGAAGTTATTGATCCTTCTATTAATATTCATGCACAAGATATGCAGATCACAAAGAGGGATTTGATTGATGCCTTGCTTACTGTGAATGATGCTTTGTCACAAACATGGATTGTAGATTCAGGTGCATCGTTTCATGTAACTCCTATTAAGGAGTGTTTCACTACCTTTCATGCAGGAAGCCATGGACATGTATATCTTGGAAATAACCATGCTTGTTCAATTGAAGGTATTGGCACAGTGCATCTCACAGTGGATGGTACCAATGAGCTGGTTTTGCATGATGTAAGGTATGTACCAAGCATCAAGAAAAGCTTATTGTCTGTTGGGCAAATGGATATGCATGGATATAGTACCCTCTTTGAGAAGGGGTCATGGAAGCTTATCAAAGGCTCTAGGCTGATTGTTAAAGGTACAAAGAAAGGGACTCTTTACTGCTTGCATGGTAAAGCCTTGCTGGGCAAGTTTATTGCTTTGGCTGAAATCCATTCACATATGGAATTATGGCATAAAAGGCTTGGTCACATGAGTCAAAAAGGCCTTGATAAACTATGTAATTTGGACAAGTTTGATGCTAAAGGCTCAAAACTTGATTTTTGTAATGAATGCCAATATGGTAAGCAAGTAAAGAATTCTTACTACTCTGGTGTCTCTCGTAAGTCTAATGTGCTTGATCTTGTTCATTCTGATGTTTGTAGCATGCCCACAAAATCTATGGGGGGTGCTCTTTACGTTGTTTCTTTTGTAGATGATTACTCTAGGAAGCTTTGGGTATATTTGTTAAAATCTAAAGATGAAGCCTTTGCTGCATTTAAGAAATTTCATGCATTTGTGACCACTCAAACAGGTAGAAAGCTGAAATGCTTACGTACAGATAATGGGGGTGAGTTTACAAGTGCTGAATTCAATAGATTTTGTGAAAATCTTGGTATTAAGAGGGAGCTAACAGTCCCATACAGCCCCTCTTCCAACGGTGTGGCTGAAAGGTATAATAGGACTTTATGTGAGAGGGTGAGATGCATGCTGTCCACAGCTAATCTCCCTCATAGATTTTGGGGAGAGGCTTTGAAAACTGCAGTTCATGTTTGCAATCGATCCCCTCATATGTCCTTAAAAGGTGGCATTCCAGAAGAGGTTTCAAACCAGCTTCATATGACCACCTACGCATCTTTGGTTGCGATGCTTTTGTGCATATAAGGCCTGAGTTGAGAAGCAAGTTAGATGCAAAGTCCATGAAAGGAATCTTCATGGGTTATGGAGATGAAGGTGAAATGGGCTACAGGATTTGGCTACCTCAACTCAAGAAGGTAATACGCAGCCGAGATGTTGTATTTAATGAGGCAAGGCTGCTCAAAAACAATTGTGCCTCTAAAGATGACCATAAAAGAGTCAAATTTCAGCATGTACAGCCACCAGTTAAATCTGATATGGACCCTCGGGATGCACCACATATGGCTGGAAATGACAATGAGCCCGTGGTTATTGAGTCAGATGATGCTGGACAGCAAAATGATGCTCCTGAAGGGCATATGCAGCCACCTATTCATGCTGAAAACAGGGCTGGAAATGATGTACAGCAGCCTGTTAACAATGAAGAAGTTAATGTACCTCCTGATGTAGATCCATTGCCTGGTAATGTTGATCATTGGGTAAGAAGATCTATACGTCCTAGGAGGCGAGTGAATAGATATGATCCCTCTATACATTATATTATGTTATCAGATGAGGGTGAGCCTCTTACTTATAAAGAGGCAAAGCTATGTGAGCACAAGAAGAAGTGGGAGTTAGCCATGCAGGAAGAGATAAAGGCCTTGCATGCAAATGATACTTGGGATTTGGTTGAGTTACCCAAAGGAAGGAAAGCCATTCCAAACAAGTGGGTGTACAAAATCAAAACTGTTGATGGCAAACCCAAGTATAAGGCAAGGCTGGTTGCTAAGGGATATGCCCAAAAAGAGGGCATTGATTTCCAAGAAGTGTTCTCTCCAGTGGTGAAAATGACCACTTTACGTGTGTTGTTTGCTCTCACAGCTGCCTTGGATTTGGAATTATTCCAAATGGATGTTAAAACAGCCTTTTTGCATGGTGATTTAGATGAAGAGCTGTACATGAAACAGCCAGAAGGATATGCCATTCCTGGAAAAGAGCATCTGGTATGCAAACTGAAAAGGAGCTTGTATGGGCTGAAACAGGCCCCCAGACAATGGTATAAGAAGTTTGATGCATTTATGCTCAAACATGGGTTTAAAAGAAGTCATGCAGATCATTGTTTGTACACGAAAAAGGATGAAGATGGCAGCCCAATTATTCTTGTACTGTATGTAGATGATATGCTGCTGGCTGGGAAGAAAAAGAGCACTCTGAATGCTCTAAAACAGCAGCTGAACTCTGCATTCTCAATGAAAGACCTTGGGGAAGCTGAGCATATTCTTGGTATGCCTATAAAAAGGGATAGACAGCAGCATACTTTGCAGGTATCCCAAGAAAAGTACATTGAAAAAGTGCTGGACAGATTTAATGTGGCTGATGCTAAGCCTCTTGGAGTGCCATTGCAGCCACATGTTAAGCTTTCCAAGGATGACTGTCCCAAAAATGATGATGCAGCCAGTTACATGAAGAGTGTTCCATATGCATCAGCTTGTGGTTCACTTATGTATGCTATGGTTGCCACTCGGCCAGACATTGCTCATGCAGTGGGAGTTGTTAGCAGGCTCATGGCTAATCCTGGTAGAGCTCATTGGGAGGCAGTCAAATCTATCTTGAGATATTTGAAAGGGACCAAAAGTAAATGCTTATGTTATGGAAAGGGTCCATTGGAGTTAAAAGGATTTTGTGATTCAGACATGGCAGGTGATGTGGACACACGCAAGTCCTGTATACATCCTTGCAGGTGGAGCTATTTCATGGTGCTCTAGACTTCAGAGGATAGTTGCACTATCTACTATAGAGGCTGAATATATTTCAGCCACAGAGGCTTCCAAAGAAGCCATTTGGTTAGCTCGGCTCTGCAGTGAGTTTGGGATGCTTGAAAAGGCACCTCTTCTTGGATGCGATAGCCAGAGTGCCATATGTTTGGCAAAGAATGCCATGTTTCATGCTCGCACAAAGCATATTGATGTGAGATATCACTTCATCAGAGAGGTGTTAGAGGATGGCCTGATCACTTTGATCAAGGTCCATACTTCACAGAATCCTGCAGATGCTCTCACGAAGTGTCTACCCAAGGCACAACATCAGCTATGTATACAGATGGTGGGAGTTACTTAGCTTAAAGGAGCCTCCTTGGTCCTTTAAGTGGGAGGTTGTTGGGGATAAAGGCCCCAAGGACTCTCCTTTTGTATATTTTGACCCTTCCATGTGAAAGCTCTCTTAGAGAGCTTTCCAGACATATTTTTGTTGTATTTTTTGGACCCCAAATTGGGGAGTTATAGGCATTTACATTATTTTTATGACTTTTGGTCATTGGCCATGTGTGAACATGCCCAAATGACCTAAAAGTCACTTATCAATAAGACTTGGTCCCAAATCTCTCATAACTTGATTGGGACTTCTTCAACTTCAGCTTCTCCATCTTCTTCTCCAAATTTCTGCGCAGGTTTCTCTCTCTACTTTCTCTCTCCTCACGCAGCAGCCCACTCCCTTGGTGTTTGGAGCAACCGAGCACACCACGACGTAGCTCTCCGCGGCCTCTTTCATACTCTTCAGTTGAATTGGTTTGTGGCACACCTTTGGTATGTATGGAAGGCTTGGGATATTGTGCGGCATCTTAGGAAAGATATGGCTACATAATCCACTGTGAACATAGTTGCTTGGAGTTTCGGAAACGGAGAAACGGAAATGCTACGGAAACGGTAGAAACGAAGTTTCGGCCCCTGAGAAGAACGAAGAAACGTGAGGTGAAAATTACACATACATACATATTACACACACACACACACATATATATATATATATATATATATATATATATATATATATATATATATATATATATATATATATATATATATACACACACACATATATATATACACACACATATACATATATACACACACACACACACACACATATATATATATACACACACACACACACACACACATATACATATATACACACACACATATACACACACACACATATATATATATATATATATATATATATATATATATATATATATATATATATATATATATATATATATATATATATATATATATATATATATATATATATATATATATAATTGTAATAGCTTAATAACCAAATTCCAAACTATATTGATTATTGAGAATAAAGAATTGAAGTTTGTGTAAAGCTATTGATTACTTAGAATTAGGATAATAACCCCCAAAAAAAATATGTATCAGAAACGCGTTTCGGAAGTTTCGGAAACGGCAGAAACGGTGTAGCGTTGCGGAGGGCAAGAAACGCCCGTTTCAACTATGACTGTGAAGAATGTGATGTCTCCTGATATGTCGTGAGAGATGACAAAATTGTGCTTCTTCCAATATTTGCGTAATTTTGTGAGGAAAGACACATGATCAGTACACTCGAATCTTGATCAGGTCCCACTCAGTACATATTGTTATTTAGTAGGGTAAAGTTTTGAGTTCTCAATAATAACCGTCTTCTCTCTAGTGGTGAGACATGAGATAGACATGTATCTTTGACAGAAGATGGTATATCTCTTGTTGCAACTAAAATTAGTGTCCTCTTCATGTTTGCAACAGGTGCTTCTAAAATAATAAGAGACTCCAAGAGGGACTCGATTCCATTGGAAATGAGCAGGATGCATTCATGAAATCGAAGAACAAAAGATGGAAAGACCTCCCTCCACTAGTTGGATATGATTAGTCCATGTCAATTAGATGCTCTCTCTCTCTCTCTCTCTCTCTCTCTCTCTCTCTCTTCCATGGCTCCCAAGTTGGAGGAACAATTGGCCACTTTAGAGCATACCCTCCAAGAGTTGATAGGGAAACATAAGAACGGGATTCTCGACTAAACGGGGTTACCCATAGAGTCGTCTCCCTCGAAGCCAAGGTAGGAGCCTCGAAGAAGGAAAACGAGTCCCTGCGGGAAGAGCTTCTTGCTATTTGCAAGAAGCACTCACGGGATCAGGAGGAGGTGCACCATGCATATCCCACCCCGCCACCATACAGCAACATGCCCATACCACCATTCACTTTAGACATGAGCTAGCACATATCTATAGCTCCCATGTTCGAGAGCGCATCTACTTCCTTGACCCCTCCGCCCCATTAGACACCATCACCGCCCACTTCTCCTCGATCCTCCACACATCCGCTACTCTCAGCTTCCCATACACTACCCACAACACCGCACATTCAACACGGTTGGGGCATACATCCCATAATAGATGGTACGATAAGGAGTGTAGATGACTATACTGACATCTCAGAGCACAGAGTATCTTGGGATCCATCACGGAGAGGGAGGCACGATGACAGATGTGAGCTCTCACATGCCGAAAGCTGCGAGCTTTCGAGGAGCGATAGGAGGCAGAGTTGTTTGACCCTCTCATGAGTAGGGATTGTGGCACCGTGTGGAGGGCCCTACGTGAGCCACACCCATAGCAGATCCTCAGACTTGGCACACCTATGCCTAGAGGTTATATGACATCCCAAGACAGCCCCCATTGACGATCCTTCCCACACTGCGTCCTATGATATCCACCCTATTCACGTTAGGCATGGTACGACATGCCATCCATCGGCTACAGCATGGCCGTTCAGCAGACCACACGGGACTACAGGGAGAGCACTTTATATACGCAGTCGATGTAGTTTCCCACATGATCGACCACCTCTTCAATCGTGCTTTTGTTGAGGAGTTACCTGACTCGTGGACTATGCATACCATTGCACCTATCCGTAAGTCTGGCGATATGATGGACCTGGGGAACTACAAGACTATTATGATAGGCCACATCCTTGCCAAGATCTATGGGGCAGTACTAGAGGCAAAGCTCAGTACACACGCTGAGGTGGCTAGGATCAAAGCACCCGGCCAGGCAGGCTTCCTCCGCACTTTCTCCACCATCGACCACATCGTCTTACTTCGTTGCTTGATTGAGAGCGCGAAGACGAGGAAGCGGAGACTATACTGTTGCTTTGTGGATTTCTGCAAAGCCTTCGACATGGTCCCTCGAGAGGGACTACTATAGAGACTCCAGGAGTTACAGCTACCGTTAGACATGCTATGGGCCATCCATGCTTTATATGCACGAGTCATAGGCAAAGTGCGCTTCCCTGATGGCCTATCAGACAACCTTGTTAGCACCATTGGTGTGAAACAAGGTTGCCCTCTCTCACCCACTCTCTTCAGTCTCTACATCGACGATCACGGAGTATATACAACGAGCAGGAGGGCTAGGAGGAGACCTCGGAGGTATACCAGTACACATCCTATTATATGATGATGACATTGTCTTGCTTTCAGAGTCACAGCAGGGGCTGCAGTGACATTTACAGGCGCTCGATACCTTCTGCATGGAGAGAGGACTCACAGTGAACCTTGGCAATACCAAGTTCATGATCTTCCACACTTCTAGGACAGTATGCCATCGCCCCTCTTTCACCGAAGCCGGAGGACAGATAGAGGTAGTGGACTCCTACGTCTACTTAGGTGTCACCTTCTCGGGCAGCACATGGGTATTCTCCATGGCACAGGCAGAGAGAGATAGATTGACATGAGGCTATGCGGTGCGTGCTTGATTGGAGAGATACTGCTCTCAGGCACTTTTTCAGGAGCCCCGGACTAAGGGGTGGCTCTTTGATACTCTAGTGACACCCGCATTGATGTACGCAACGGCAATATGGGCACCAGGAATCACCAAGGCGATGTGGACGCGGATTGAGAGGCCCCGCGTCATTGTATTCTGGGAATCAGAGAGCTCCCCACTAGTCGACTCACTAGGCTTGCATTTGAGAGCTCGAGACATTTGGCAGAGACAGGGCATGAGAGAGTATGGTATGCACAAACCTATCGATGGCTGGTAGACCATGGCATGAGCATTACCGATCTCCCCCCTTTTCAGTATGACCTCTCTCCCCCCTACATTACCCTCTCTTGTTCGAGGAAGAGGATCATCCGTCAGGACCTACTACGGATACACGTCAGGGAGACATGGATAGCACCACGGGAGCCTGTTCCCATAAAGAGGCAACACTACAGAGAGCACTTCCTTACAGTGATAACGGATGGTTTCATTCAGAGCCCACCATACATGGATACATACTGGCACCAGCAGAGAGAGTGGCCATTGGGCAACTCAAAGTATCATCACACCAGCTCGAGATTGAGGCTGGGTGAGAGACACATACCCCCAGGGACGAGAGATTATGCAGGAAATGCCAAGAGGAGGTGGAGGACGAGGAGCACTACACATATAGATGCCAGGCATATGAGGATATCAGAGACCGCTACCCGTAGCTCTTCAGGGGTCTCAGAGAGATCAGGGCTTTATTGGAGATGGAGGACGAGCGCCCTCTAGGTCGTTTCCTAGTAGAGCTCCAGCACCGCTGTGCCTCACTTCTCGAGCAGATGGAGATACACCCGGCCCTCGAGACTCATATTACATATTTTTTTAGACCCACATCCACCCGAGAACCCAACGGGACGCGGGGTATCACATTACAGAGAGCAGAGGAGCTTACACGACAACGTCGACGACCAAGACCCCCACTTTGGAGAGCCAGTCCCCACCAAAGAGAGATTCATGCGATTCACGCACGCCATGACATGGAGATATGGAGACGTTAGAAGCACACCTCTATCGATCTCGACGTGTAGAGCATTTTGAGGATCGCCACGATGCCTTACCAACCGATGCATTATATCCTACACCCACTCCAGGCATTTAGAGGGTTATGACACCACCGAGCCTCCCCTCCATATGCATATCATATTTGTATCTCACCTATTGAGCATATAGAGTGCATACCCATAGCACCCCACACCCTCGACGCCAGCTATTATCCACTCCTTTTATACTCTGTTTTGTACTCACATTTTTTTTTCCTTTTGGGATCACAGTGGATTAGATCATACTGATGTATATGTTTTGTCTCATAGGCGGATTTTGGCCTCTAATAGACATTAAAAGGTCTTTGTTTCTTCTCTCTCTCTCTCTCTCTCTCTCTCTCTCTCTCTCTCTCTCTCTCTCTCTCTCTCTCTCTCTCTCTCTCTCTCTCTCTCTCTCTCTCTCTCTCTCTCTCTCTCCCCCTCTCTCCCCCTCTCCCCCCCCTCCCCCCCCCCCCCCAAAAAAAAACAAAAAAAAACCCATCCCCCCCCCCCCCCCCCTCTCCAAAAAAAAAAAAGTCCCCGTGCTTCCTCTATTCCTCTCTCTTGTCAGCCTGACTTGAATCTTCCTTCATTGCATTAGTTTGCCGACAGTGGATCCCCCCCCTCTCTCTCTCTCTGTCTCTCTCTCCCCTCCCCCCCCCCCCAGTTTGCTGCCACGACTCTTTGTCTACCCTACTGACTGCATCCTCTCTCTCTCTCTCTACCTTGCATCTTCATCTTCATAGGAGGCATTTCTTATTTTATTTAACCGATCGACTTTAGTGGACCAAAGAATATGCTCGAAGCATATCTCTATTTGCCCATTTGTCTATGGATGCTAAGCCGTGCTCATGCTAAGTTTAGTATTCAACCTCTTGAAGATTGCTCTCCAAAAAGTGGCTGTTAAACATCCTAATGGAAGAACATATAACCGGTATAGGTTCTCGGTAACCAACCTTGCCAACTTAGGTGTCTTAATTGTGCTATGTTTTCCAAACAAAACTAGCCATTTTTGTTAACCTATCTACAATTACCTAGATGGGTCGTACCCTCTCTGTGTCTTAAGTAATCCTACTATAAAATCCATAGAGATACTCTCCCATTTTCCATAAGGAATATCCAATGGGTGGAATAGATCTCCTATGCTCAATCTCTTAGCTTTATTGACCTTGCATTTTATGCATTTAAGCACATAATCTAAGATATCTTATGAAGTCCATGTCAGTAAAACTGTTGGGGATGTAAGGGTCATGTGACCTTACCCCCATATTCACATATATACATCATATATAGAGCATTGCCTCAAGAGAGATAATTATGTGGGTTTCGAGGCTCCCACGCATATCCGCGCGTCGTTCCTCTCTTCTCTCTCCCTCCATCTCCTCCTTCCTCCTCTTCTTCTGCACACCAAAGCCCTTCATTGGTATCAAAGCATGCTGAAGGCTGGTGTGCAAAAAGCTTCAATGGAAGCTTAGGTGAGAAGAGGTAGAAGTGCAGGTCGGCATCTCTTGACAGCTGTTCAGTATTTTGGTCATAACTCGAGCTAGGAAGCTCGGATTGACGCGTTTTAAAGTTCTGTGTGTAGCTAACATAGAGAGCTACAACTTCACAGAAGGGCGCAGAACCTGGTTCGAACTTCTAAAGTGCCGAAAATTCGAAAAACGCAGAGAATTGTAGAAGGCGAATCTACATTGAGTAGAACAGTAGGTCGGTTTTTTTGTCATAACTTGAGTTCTACAGCTCGGAATGCGATGATTCAATTTGCTGCTCGTAGCTTGAAAAGATAGCTACAACTTTGCAGAAGAACTCAGATCCACATTCTGAGTTTTAGGTTGCCGAAATTGCAGAATACAGAGCAGTACTGTTGCAAGTGAAAGTGAAATTGACAGCAGGTGCTTGTTTTGAGCATATCTTGAGCTATGCACCTCCGATTGAGGTGTTCTTTATGTCGTTACGTAGCCAAGAAGCAGATCTTCAAGTTTGTTGAAGACCAAAAGTTTAGATTCAGAGGTTATCACCTCTGAAACAGCAAAACACAGAGCAGTACAGTTTTGCCCAAACAACCCTAACTGCTCTTGGAGGTTGAATTTGCTTTGGAACTTCTTCGAGAGAGAATTTTTGATGTGCAAGCTCTTATTTTCAGAGCTTCAAGGCATTGTACATATATGATCATTGTGGTAGCTCCTCCATATGAGAGTAGAGCATGATTTTGTCACGTGTTTGACATGTAAGATGACATTGTGGTATACTCTTTTTTGAGGTTTATGTCATCATAAGTTCGATCATGGATGTATAGTGGCATTGTGGTCTATATCTTGCTTATGCCACTTGGTTATGGATTTACTTGCCGGTTGCACATACTTTTGTGAGAGTTTATTTTGGATCTTGTTTGGTACTTGTATCTTTTGTTTTCTTTGCAGGTACATGATCCAGATTAGAGCCTCAGTTACACGTTTGTTTGTCACCGTTATTAGCATTTGGTCATTGATTGATATATATTTGCCAGTGTGATTCTTGGTTTATGTGGATGGTGATTCCTACATGGTTATTTTGGTTCTAGAGTCCATTTTACAGAGGAGATGCTTCCGAAATTTCATCGGCTTTTATGCTAGAAAGGAGCTCTAGTGGATCTTGAAGTTTGTGCGATAGCTTTGGATCATTATTTATCTCCATTCATTTGGACTTTATCACATGTTATTTGCGATAGGTTGGACCATCTTGCAGGATTCATTCTTGAGTGGGAGGTGCATCACCATTGTATTGGCATGTATTGGTATCAGTTTTTTGGCATATGTAGTTGCCATTATCTTTGGTTGGATCAGTGACAGGTGGTGACAAATTACTCATTGTTCTTTTGTTATTGGTTATCTTGTTTGACTGCTCAGTTTACAGGGGATACTCTTATCAAAATTTTCCCAGGATTCTTTCACATGTATTTGGTCACTTTGGAGACTTGGTGAGCAGGCTTATGCTCATGGTTTATGTGCATGCTAGATGCATGGTTATGTGACAGGTTGTTCACATGGTTCCTTCTCTAGTGAGACATATGTGATGTAAGTTATGCATATGGATATGCAGGTATAATCCTATTGAGGATAGAGTATTATTTTTAGCCTCTTGTTACAATTCTAGTCTCTTGGATTGCCAGTATGGTGTCTTCTTGATTCGATGGCACTGACTTTCTGAGATGGAAAGCTTAGATGTGGCATACATTGGTTCGTGCAGGGTTACACATGTATGTGTATAGAGATGCACAGAGGCCTCGTGACATGCCCGACCACGTATGGATGGATATGGATGCATTGGCCAGCTCCACTATCCGGTTACAACTTGTGGATTCTATATATGAGTCTGTTATGTATGAGGAGACGAGTAGTGCATTATGGCAGAGACTACATGATATGTATATGAGTCCATTGACTCATGTGAGACATAGATCACATCGACGACTTCGATGTTTGCATTGTGGTCGTGAGGGCCATATTCGCAGACGTTGTTTCAGGCGGATGCGACGACGACGTCAGAGATATGCACATGATGCAGGTCAGGTAGTGATTTAAGGAGAGTCTATGGAAGTTGATTGTGCCAGTGATGGTGATATCACATTCTCCTATGGTTCATCTCATGATTCCTCTTGCTCATTAGATAGCACACATATGGGTTGGTTGCTTGATGCATTAGCCAGTTTTCATGTTACTCCATATCGTGAGTGGTTTTGTCGATTCTCATGTGAGAGTCGTGGATGTGTGCAGTTGCCTGATGGTACGACATATGACATTGAGGGTGCAGGAGATATATGCCTTATGCTACCTAGTGGAGCATCACTTATGCTTAGACATGTATGTTATGTACCTTCATTCCCTATGAGCTTGATTTCAGTTAGCCAGTTACAGGAGAGCAGATGTTATGCATTCCTTGGTGAGCATCATTTTCAGTTGCAGTTTGGACAGCTTATGCTTGTTAGAGATGCTAGGATTGGGCACATGTATCCACTACAGGTACTTCATGTGCGAGACAGTCTCGTCTCAGTCGGAGTTCAGCCTTATGTGCGATGTGAGACTCGTCATGTCTCATTTTGTCTACCTACACATATGTCTATTGACATTCATGATGCACATGTATGGCAGGATTCAGATGCTCAGGTGGATGCATATGTAGAGCATGTTTCGGATGCTCATGATGCTTATATAGAGCATGGTTTGGTTGATCATATGGATGCACATATGGAGCATACTTTGGATGATCAGTTGGATGCTTTAGCTCATGATGTGGATGCTCATGTAGAGCATTGTGACGATACTCAGTTAGAGTTTGATCATCAGTTTGACCTTGGTATTGATGTTGTGCAGTTAGCTCATGTGGAGCATGATCATACACTTGGTGTGATAGAGCAGGATTGCTCTCATGGTATACAGTGTATGGTAGAGCATATTAGCTCTCAGGATGCACACCTAGATACATCCTTGGTTGATAGCATGATTGATTTAGATGCTTAGGAGTCAGCTATTATGCAGTCATTCTTGGATTCGCTCATGCCAGATGTTGACACAGATATGTCAGGACATGTTGGTCTTGATGATGGTGCTTTGGATGCCTTGGATACAGGCATGGCTTGCATACTTAGGCTAGCCAGGATAGCACAGGTTTCGTCAGCATTTGGGAGTCTGATGTACGAGTTATTATGCTCGAGACCAGACATTGCAGTTGCTATTGGAGCATTTGCACTTGGAGTTGTTAGTCGTTTGATGATTGGCACATGCATAGAGCGAGTGGGAGCTTTGCAGGAACTTCATGAGTTCTTGCATCAGTCAGATATGAGCTCGACTCTTATCGATATGAGTCTAGAGCAGTTTGAGGTGCATGGATACACCTTGTTTGAGGCGGTTGGTGTAGGTTGATCTAGTATGGGTAGAGATCCGGACTCTTCCTGTATATTAGTGTATAGTCCTACATCATTCTTTGTATGTGTTACCACTTATGGTCACATTGACCCTTAAGTGGGAGATTGTTCGGGATGTAAGGGTCATGTGACCTTACCCCCATATTCACATATATACATCATATATAGAGCATTGCCTCAAGAGAGATCATTATGTAGGTTTCGAGGCTCCCACGCATATCCGCGCGTCGTTCCTCTCTTCTCTCTCCCTCCATCTCCTCCTTCCTCCTCTTCTTCTGCACACCAAAGCCCTTCAAAAACTGCCTCTTAATAAGATCATAAGTCTTGTTAACTCTTGGGTGTTCTGCATTAGGTGTGTCATGACACTCATGCAATGTATGCCATTCATCTCCAAATCCCTAGGGACACACACCTTACCGTTGTACAATAGATATCCATCATGGATATTGTAGTTCTTCCACTTGAATCTTTCTTGAGTACCGTTGATACTCCATTCTCATTGGAAGTCCGTGTGAGAGTACCCTTTCTCTAGGGCTTCCCAAATCTCGGTATATGTATGATCATGTCTACATTTCCCTCTGATGGACCCAAGTAGCTCACTAATGATCGGAGTAAAACTAAGTCCATTGAGCATAGGCATGCGGCTAAGCAAGTCAACCACTACATCATATTTTCCCTTCCTATACCTAAGCTCATAATCAAGCTCTCATAATCGAACTCTTGAAGGACTCTTGAGGGGTCTTGGCTCAATGGGCGTTATGATTTTTAAGCTTTGTTTGATTAGAGAGTCACTGAATGGTCTCTTGATCAAACACTATTGTAACCTTGGCACCATATAAGTAATGAGGCCACTTCTTCAAAACATGGACAAATGCGTGCAACTCCTCATAGACGAAGTAATTCTTGAGAACCACTTCTAGCTTTTTGCTCACGGAAGCTACTTGTCACCCATTCTCAACCAAAACCGCTTCTATAGCAAAATCACTCACATAAATCTCAACCACAAAGGGTTTATTGGGATTCACTATATGTGAAAGTGGAGTTGTAGTGATCACTACC
>CM035420.1:187501379-187566379 GCA_020310875.1 Ceratopteris richardii
CTATGGCTGATGTGTGGGCTGTAGTGACCGCTGTCGCCTCTCATATGCTGCTCTGAGGAAGCGTCCCAAGCGTCGCTGGTCTCCCATAGTCATGCACAACTAGAGTGACTCCTCTATCTGGAACTATGCTCGTAGGTCTAAGTATGTTGGACATCTGATAACAAAATGCTCCTCACTCTCTACCTCTATCACGCATACTTGGCACCACCTCTCCTCACGGGGGACTCCCCTGGACCGACCCCTCTCAATCTCAAGCTGATGTGATGAAACCTTGAGCTCCCAATGAGGACTCGAAGGTGGTTGGGTAGGTATGTCTGCATGTATCTCGGAATCTCGATGAAGCCCTCGTACGATATATGTAGAAAATGCTCACGGTAATAGAGCATTTTCGGTGGCAATGTATCCCTAGGGCTCACCCATGTCCTCTGTATGTATGTATGCCATATCTCCTTACGAATGACCCTATTCCTCTCTTGATGAGAGAGCGAGTAGGTGGGTGCATGAGAGAGAGAGAGAAAGAAAGTCATATTAACGTCTACCAAAATGCCAAACTTGGCCTATGAGACAAAACCATGTACATCTGTGGTCATCTTTGTGTAGCAAATGAAAGAAAAATACTCGCTTCAAAAAAGAACTATGTAGGCTGAAAACAGCAAGATATGGTGTACCTAGCAATGGTGGAGTAGTGGAGACGAGGTAGTGGTGCCTGGGGGGGGGGGGGGGGGGGGGAGTGTGGCTTTGACCCCGCAGATAATGGACACCTAATACATGGAGGCCAATGTAGGAGTGAATGTGTATACCCTAACTGGTACAGATGGGTGGAGGAGGGTGGAGTGTGTGGTACATCGGCAGTGGAATCAATACCTAGTACCTCATGCAAGAGGGCGATCCAAGTGGTGGTGCACCTCTGCTCCATCATGTGGTCGTGGGCTATCCTGATGCGGGAGATGTCCTCATGCAATCGTGGTCATTAGTGCCCAACCGTACGTGGTCTGCACTGCACTCTCTGTGTTGCTACTTGCTACATGCTCGAGCGTGAGAGCTATACGCCTGGAAGGTTGGTCTGTCTAATGTGGCTCAAGTCGCCGAAAGAACTGAGTAATCGTCTGTCGCGTGCCCGTCTCTGTCTCTTGGGTGCCTGTCTGTGTCTGATGTGTGCGTTGTAGCATCTGCTCTCGTCTCTCATATGCTACCGTGATGAAGCGACCCATCCTCCCCTGGTCTCTTGTGGTCATGCACAACGGGAGTGACTCCTCAATATGGAACTGTGCTCATAGGTCTGAGTATGCTGGGCATCTCATAATCAAGTGCTCCTCACTTCCTATCTCTGTATGGCATATGGGGCACCACCTCTCCTCTTGGGGTACTCCTTTGGCCCGACTTCTCTCGAACTTGAGCTGATGTGATGAAACTCGAAGTTTTCAAATGACGACACGGAGGTGGTGTGGTAGGTATGTCTGCATGTAACGTGGGGTCTCAATGAAGCCTTGATCTGAGGTCTGTAGGAAATGCTCACGGTAGTAGAGCACTTTAGGTGGCAATGGATCACTTGGGCTGATCCATGTCCTTTGTATGTATGTATGCCATATCTCCTGATGGATGATCCTTTTCCTCTCCTAGTGGGAGAGTGAGTAGGTGGGAAAGTGGCGTTGTTTGCTCTCAATTGTTTGGATTTTCTCGTCTATGTTCAACCTTGTCTTCATTTGTAGTTCAATGTTGTCAACTAATCTCTTTGCTTATTCAAAAAGGGTATTTATTCAAGAAAGTTTCAAAGAAGGTAAGGACTTTCTTACTTCGTAACAGGTTCATTTATGGTTCTTCTTCTTTTCACGTGTTCAAATTAATCATTAGTAAATTCAATAGAAAAGGGGAACTTTATATTGGTTAATGACAAGGTATTTTGGGGGATTCTTTCACTCTTTATTTATAGCTTTATTTTAGTCTTTTGTTCTTTTATTTTTATTATTATTATTTTAGTTATTTCTTTATTTTTATTATTAGTTTTAAAATATTAATTTTTTTAATTATCTTTTAGATTTATTTTAATTTTTTAATATTATATATATATATATATATATATATATATATATATATATTAAGTTTAATTTTTATGATTTTTATTTTGATTCCTTTCTTCTTATTATTTGTTTGAACTTTGTTCTTTGTGCAAGACTTTATCATGGCTGAGTTTACCCTTCACTTCCGGAACTGATAGAAACTCAATTCATTGACTTTGTTAGAGATCTTGATTTAGAAAGACTCTTTATTAAAGTCTGCACCTACTCTAGGGCACTCATGATGTGAGTAGGGATGTCATAGCTATTTGTCCAAGCTATGCATGATAAAGTTTAATTCTAATACTTCTTGTTTAGGACAGACATAGAAGTTGATGATGCACTTTTTGTTTTGTTTATTTTTGCTTAATTTGCATTATATATATATATATATATATATATATATATAATTTATTTTCTTTTATAATTTTATTTTTTAAATTAATTAATTAATTAATTATTTTATTTTTATTTGATATTTTTTAATTTTAATTTTATTTATTAATTTTTTAAATTATTATTGCTTTTTGTTCCATTTTTCGTTAATTGTTTATTTTTTTGTGTGTCTCATTTTGTATTGATTTTCTTTCTTGTTTGTATTTTTCATGTCTTATATTGATCTTAAGTCTTTTGCTTTTGTTTGTTGTTTTTTCCAATGTGTATGTGTTTGTGTTCTCTATCTTGAGTTCGTAAGTTTGGATAACTCTGAACTTATGAAGGTATATACCGTATTGTTGGTAGTCTATCTATGTCAAGTCCATGGGGGACCAACCAATCTCATGTCTGTGCATACCATGAGGAGGTGTCCCCTGTCGATGCCATGTCATGTGATGCCTGGAAAGCTCTGTAGGGGAGGGAGGGAGAAGGGGGGGGGGGGGGGGGGGAGGGGGGGGGGAGAGAGAGAGAGAGAGAGAGAGAGAGAGAGAGAGAGAGAGAGAGAAGAAAGAAAGACTCTTTAAGGTCTATTAGAGGCCAAAATCGGCCTATGAGACAAAACATATACATCAGTATATAGAGATATTAACGTTTTTTGAAGGCCAAATTTGGCCTATGAGACAAAACCATGTACAACTGGAGTAACCCTTGTGTAGAAATAAAATAAAATGGAAAAGTACTCGCTACACAAGACTGTGTAGGCTGAACATGGAAACAACCAGACGATAGTGTACCGGGTGACAGAGAGGTAGTGGGGATAATGTAGTGTTGCGTTGGGAGATGTGGCTCTGACTCTGTAGATAATGGCCACCTAATACATGGGGGCCCGATGCTAGGAGTGAATATGTATATCCTAACTACAGGTAATGGGTGGAGGTGGGTGGAGTATGTGGTACATGGGCGGCGGTCTGAGTGCCTCTTGAAGGAAGGCTACTGACGTGGTGGTGGTGCTGGTGCACGTGTGCTCCATCATGTGGTCATGGGCTATCCTAATGCATGAGATGTCCTCTTGGTATAGTCGTAGTCGTCCATATCTAGCTCAATCTCCTCGTGGGAGAGTGAATAGGTGGGGGCTGTAAGTCGTACTCCAATGGTGTAGTCTGTCTATGTCAAATCCATGATGGGCCAGCCAGTCTCATGCTTGTGCATACCATGAGGCGTCTCTTGCGAGTGCCATGTCGCATGATGCCTGGAAAGCTCGATAAGTGATGCACTTTGTGTCCATGCTCTGGATCTGTGTAATAGGCATACTGTCTGGAACAGTGCCTCTACTAGCATCAGTGGTGCAGCGAGCTCTTCTCTGATGATATCATGTGGTACTCAATGGCTTGCTGCAGATGAGTCTGGCAATCATGAGAGAGAGAGAGAGGGAGGCAGGGAAAGGGGGGGAGAAAGAGAGAGAGAGAGAGAGAGAGAGAGAGAGAGAGAGAGAGAGAGAGAGTATCAACCATAATGAAGCCTACCACAAAATGCAAACAAAAAATAGGAAAAATTACACAATGCATAGCTGATATGGTATACACACCTATCAACTCGTTGTAACTCCAACGAAGAATCCACAAATGAACCCAATAGTGGGTATAGAACTCAGAGTGAATACATGCTCACACATGCACCCCACAACACACACACACCACGAGCATGAACTAACAAGCTCTGCGAACTGAGTTTCTATCACCTCCGGAAGTGATGGGGAAACTCAGCCATAATGAAGCCTAGCACAAAATGCAAACAAAAGATAGGAAAAATTATAGAAAATGCATAGCTGATAGGGTATACACACCTATCAACTGGTCGTTACTCGGACGAAGAATCCAGAAGTGAAAACTGCAAGTCCGCTAATAGGACAGTCATATATACGAGAATGAATCCAGGCTCACCCTGAAATGAAAGTGCAACCATAAGCTCATGGTAGTCAACCACAAAACTATATAGCATATCAGCTCCATTATGTAGAGTATCGACTCAATACTATGACGTTCCCACTTATGTCATGAGTGCCCAATAGTGGGTATAGATCTCAGATTGAATACATGCTCACACACGCACCCCACAACGCACACACACACACCCCACGTGCATGAACTCACAAGAAGCTCTGCAAACTGAGTTTCTATCACTTCTGGAAGTTATGGGCAAACTCAGCCATAATGAAGCCTACCACAAAATGCAAACAAAAGATAGGAAAAATTACAGAAAATGCATAGTTGATAGGGTATACACACCTATCAACTGGTCGTAACTCATACGAAGAATCCACAAGTGAAAACTCCATGTGCGTTAATACGGCAGTCATATATACCATAATGGATCCAGGCAACCCGAAATTCCCCCACAAATGAAAGTGCAACCATAAGCTCAAGGTAGTCAACCACAAGGCTATATAGCATATCGGCTCCATTATGCACAATATCGATTCAATACTATGACATCCCCACTAACATCATCAATTCCCAATAGTGGGTATAGAACTCAGAGCGAATACATGCTCACACACGCACCCCACAACATACACACACACACACACACACACCACGAGCATGAACTCACAAGAAGCTCTGCGAACGGAGTTTGTATCACTTCCGGAAGTGATGGACAAACTCAGCCATAATGAAGCCTAGCACAAAATGCAAACAAAAGATATGAAAAATTATAGAAAATGCATAGCTGATAAGGTATACACACCTATCAACTCGTCGTAACTCGGATGAAGAATCCACAAGTCAAAATTGCATGTCTACGAATACCACTCTCATATATACGAGAATGAATCCAGGCATTGGGCAACCCCAAATTCACCCTCAAATGAAAGTGCAACCATAAGCTCATGGTATTCAACCACAAGACTATATAGCATATCAGCTCCATTATGCATAGTATCGACTCAATACTATGACATCCCGATTCCCCACTAACTTCATCAGTGCCTAACAGTGGGTATAGAACTCAGAGTGAATACATGCTCACACACACACACACACACACCACAACACATACACACACCACGAGCATGAACTCACAAGAAGCTCTACAAAATGAGTTTCTATCTCTTCGGAAAGTGATGGGCAAACTCAGCCATAATGAAGCCTAGCACAAAATGCAAACAAAAGGTAGAAAAAATTACAGAAAATGCATAGCTGATAGGGTATACACACCTATTAACGGGTCGTAACTCGGACGAAGAATCCACAAGTGAAAACTGCGTGTCCGCTAATACGACTGTCATATATACCAGAATGAATCCAGGCAACCCCAAATTCACCCTAAAATGAAAGTGCAACCATAAGCGCACGGTAGTCAACCACAAGACTATATTGCATATAAACTCCATTATGCACAGTATCGACTCAATACTATGACATCTCCACTAACATCATCAGTGCCCAGTAGTGGGTATAGAACTCAGAGTGAATACATGCTCACACACGCACCCCACAGCACACACACACACACCATGAGCATGAACTCACAAGAAGCTCTTCGAATTGAGTTTCTTTCACTTTCGGAAGTGATGGCCAAACTCAGCAATAATGAAGCCTAGCACAAAATGCAAACAAAAGATAAGAAAAATTACAGAAAATGCATAGCTGATAGGGTATACACACCTATCAACTGGTCCTAACTTGGATGAAGAATCCACAAGTGAAAACTGCATGTCCGCTAATATGACAATCATATATACCAGAATGAATCGAGGCAACCCCAAATTCACCCTCAAATGAAAGTGTAACCATAAGCTCATGGTAGTCAACCACAAGACTATATAGCATATCAGCTCCATTATGCACAGTATCGACTCAATACTATGACATCCCCACTAATGTCATCAGTGTCCAATAGTGGGTATAGAACTCAGAGTAAATACATGCTCACACACTCTCCCCACAACACACACACACACACCACGAGCATGAACTCACAAGAAGCTCTGCGAACTGAGTTTCTATCACTTCCAAAAGTGATCGGCAAACTCAGCCATAATGAAGCCTAGCATAAAATGCAAACAAAAGATAGGAAAAATTACAGAAAATGCATAGCTGATAGGGTATACACACCTATCAACTGATCGTAACTCGGACGAAGAATCCGCAAGTGAAAACTGCATGTCCCCTAATACGACAATCATATATACGAGAATGAATCCAGGCAACCTCAAATTCACCCTCAACTGATCGTGCAACCATAAGGTCATGGTACTGTATAGCATATCAGCTCCATTATGCACAATATCGACTCAATACTATGACATCCCCACTAACGTCATCAGTGCCTAATAGTGGGTATAGAACTCAGAGTGAATGCATGCTCACACACGCATCCCACAACACGAACACCACGAGCATGAACTCTCAAGAAGCTTTGCGAATTGAGTTTCTATCATTTTCGGAAGTGATGGGCAAACTCAGCCATAATGAAAAATGCAAACAAAAGATAGGAAAAATTATAGAAAATGTATAGCTGATAGGGTATACACACCTATCAACGGGTTGTAACTTGGACGAAGAATGCACAAGTGAAAACTGCATGTCCGCTAATACGACAGTCATGTATATTAGAATGAATCCAAGCAACCCCAAATTTACCCTCAAATGAAAGTGCAACCATAAGCTCATGGTAGTCAACCACAAGACTATATAGAATATCAGCTCCATTATGCACTGTATCGACTCAATACTATGACATCCCCACTATTGTCGTCAGTGCCCAATAGTGGGTATAGAACTCAGAGTGAATACATGCTCACACACGCACCTCACAACACACATACACACACACACCACGAGCATGAACTCACAAGAAGCTCTGCGAACTAAGTTTGTATCACTTCCGGAAGTGATGGGCAAACTCAGCCATAATGAAGCCTACCACAAAATGCAAACAAAAGATAGGTATCTCATATAGTCTCTTAGCGTACTCGTGCCAAATCTGCATCTCTCCAATAGGTGTGGTCGATCGTGGCTCTTGTAGAGTGTGCCATGAAGCAATGCAATCCTTGCTCATAAGTAAATGGTATAGCTCAAACTCCTGTGCCTCCTCAAAGCCCTGTCTCTTTCGGCGTGTGAAGGTCTTCATATGTCTTCTAGTCTCTATCTCTGTGATCTCTCCCAATGCTCTCTGAGCTCGTAGTCGATGATAGAAACTCTTGCACTCATCATCATACCAAGGTGAGGTCTATCCCTTTGGGTGTGACTACGGGTCTGACGCATATGTCTATCAGGCTCCATTGCAAGCATGGCAAAGATCTCTCTCTCTCTCCCTGAGGGATTTGAGGGATATCTTTGACAAGGCTAATATCAATAGAATCTATATTAATTTGCAATTTAAAAATTTCAAAAGTATAGATTCGATTATACTAAATACAAATATAAATTTTAAATGCATGACTAAATGTCAAAGAATTTATTTACCTGTAAAGGAGCAATGTTATGTCCTTTAGTCTCTAGCAACTTGAGATTGCAATGGCAATACACTAAGTTTTCAAGTTTCGCTGGGCTCAATCTATTCCTCTTTTTTGTATGGAGTAGAGTCCATGTGCTCCAATTCTTCTCTGCAGGTCATGTACTACAATCTTGCGAAAGTATTCGCAAGGCAATTTTTCTCTGCGATTCGCACATAATTAAATTATTTAAATTTGATTCTTTGATAATAACATGAAACAAAATTACTAAAATATCACTTACCAATATAGGAGTACTAACTCTATATTTCTCCACCATGTCACAAGAGAAAGCTCATTCTCTGGTTATCGTGTCGTAGGTGGTCCAAAATATTTCTCCATGCTACGGAACTGCACTCTCTTATCCTCCAACTAAGATAAGAGGGCTACATCACCACCCATCCATCCTGCGATGTACTCAATCGAGCTATCCTTAAGAATCTGGTTTGTGCATTGCTCTCCACTCCTCCACAGTGGATGAAGAAAATGAGGAACTCCATGGATTGGTTTATGAATCCAATCCCATGTCCTTTGCACAGCGTCACATAAATCCTTCTTTCTATTAAAAGAATTAAAAAACATATGTAAGTAATTATCTAGACTATAATCATACAATGATACATGATACATCATATATGAATCATGAATCATGATATATGTAACATAAAAAAATAAACAAGTAGCAAATTGCAATAAACTTACTCTATCTTTGAAAATCCAATGACTCGCTGGATGCAATCTTGTATACAGTTGATAGTTGATGTACTCTTATACAAGGCCAAGAGTGCTACCGTCCATATCTGTAATGCGGAGAAGAGTGTATACAGGCTGAATAGCAGCCACCAATATCTCTCCCTTCACCCAAAGATCATCCTCTCTCATGACAAGAGATGAAAACTTTGTGAAGAGAGAATTCCTTGCTCTAACTTCGAATAATAGATACCATTCTTTTGAAACACATGTGCGTAAAAGACCCTTCCTCACTCTCAACACTCTATCAACAACTATGTACATGTAACAAAAACGGGTGAGAGAAGGTTTTTGGAAATCTGAGGAGTGAGCCCGGAAAACGTTTAGGACTTTTGGGTGCCTAGTGACAGACTTCACTATAAATTTGGCTTTATCTAGGATGGTTCTTACCCATGGAATTCCCCCTATGTCTTCCATGAGTAGATCTAAGCTATGTGATGCACAAGGTGTCCATTTGATATTGGGATACATCTCCTCAACCGTACGCCCCATGGACACAGAGTTAGAACCATTGTCGGTCACAACTTGCACCACATTTTCACTCCCCACGTCCTCAATTTCTTTTCGAACATGTGAAAATATGAATTGGTCAGTAACCACTCTGCCAGGTGCATGTGCAAGTATGGCACGTAAGAACATTATGCCCTTGCATGAGAAGACAAGAATGTTGTAAACAATCCTCTTCCTCATGTCTGACCAGCCATCACATAGAATAGAGCAGCCATACTTTCCCCATGAGCTCCTCAATGACAACATTTCTGTCTCAACTAATGCCTTTCGTTTGGAGAGCTAAGAGGTACCTAAGACTTGTCTCGATGGACCCTCCCAAGGATAACCAATCCTACGCACAGCTTTCATGGCCCTCTTTCATGCATTTGTGTTTGCCACACTGAATGGGATACCACATTCAATGAAGAGCTTGGTTATCTCTTTGGTTGCTTCATTCATTGATTGTTTTTGTATTTCAGCCCTCACACTACCTTTCACAAATATATTGCTCTCTGGAATCTTGGGTCTAGGATCCTTAGAGATGCTCACTGAGTTAATGCTCTCAGTGCGGGGCTTTTGGATGAACTAGGGATATAATCAACGGCATCAATGGGATTGGTTTGTTCTTCATTGCTATGTAACAATGAAGATGAACCAATTGGCATCTTACCCACCCCTTCTCTCAATTGAAGCTGAGTAGTTAGCTACTCAATAATCCTTGGAAGAATAGAAGTGCATTTTCCAATGCCTCCACCTTTTAAGCAAGGAGATGAGCTTTGATACGAGATGCAGTGCTCGTGTAAACTCCCATGCAATACTTGCATTGCCATGTGTTCTTGCCAAGCACTTTCACATGGTTGCGAATAACATTAAGAGTTCTTCCCACGATGATAAAACTCAAAAGATAAAAGTGTAGGCTTAGGAATATACTTTTGTAACATTCAAGAACAAGGCTCAAGAGGGCAAATTGCAAGGTGTTGATCATTGAAATCTCACTCAAAATAGATGGCTGAAAATCGAAGGCTCTCTCTCTCTATAGTGTTGAGATTTCAAGGTAGGATGGCTACTGAATACTCAAGACTAAAGAGGCAAGCTGAATATTTATAGTTACTAGAGGCAAGCTGAATATATATAGTTACTAGTGACAAGCTCGAAGACTCTCTCTCTCTCTCTCTCTCTCTCTCTCTCTCTCTCTCTCTCTCTCTCTCTCTCTCTCTCTCTCTCTCTCTCTCTCTCTCTCTCTCTCTTTCTTTCTTTCTCTCTCTCTCTCTCTCACATCAGCTCGAGATTGAGAGGGGTCTGTCCAGGGGAGTCCCCCGTGAGGAGAGGTGGTGCCCAGTATGCAAGACAGAGGTAGAGAGTGAGGAGCATTTTGTTATCAGATGCCGAGCATACTTAGACCTACGAGCACAGTTCCAGCTAGAGGAGTCACTCCAGTTGTGCATGACTATGGGAGACCAGCAACGCTTAGGGCGCTTCCTCACAGCAGCATACGAGAGGCGAGAGCGGTCACTACAGCCCACACATCAGCCACAGGTGAGTACCCAGCAGACCATTACCCAGTTCTTTCAGCGAGCAGAGCTACATCAGAGAGGTCAGCCACAAGTGAGTACCCAGCAGACCATTACCCAGTTCTTTCAGCGAGCAGAGCTACATCAGAGAGGTCCTTCTATAGGGCTCACACTCCACCAGGCAACAGCACAGAGAGCACGACACCGACCACGCATGGTAGGATATCGTCGACCGCGACTATATCAGGAAGATATCTCACGCATCAGGACAGCCTATGACCACATGATGGAGCATAGGCATTCGACCACCCCTTGGGTTGTCTTCCTTCAGGAGGCACTCAGACCACCACCGATGTACCACATGCTACACCCACCTCCCCCCATCACGAGTAGCTAGGGTGTTTTGCTCACTCATATTATGGATCCCCCTGTATTAGGTGGCCACTATCTGCTGAGTCAAAGCCACTTCTCCCCATCCTTTTACCAGCCTTAGATAGCTTTGTGTTTATTTCATTTCATTTTCTACACATGGTTACTACACTTGTACATGGGTTTTGTCTCATAGGCCAAGTTTGGCCTCCAGAAGACGTTAATATGACTTTCTTTCTTTCTTTCTCTCTCTCTCTCTCTCTCTCTCTCTCTCTCTCTCTCTCTCTCTCTCTCTCTCTCTCTCTCTCTCTCTCTCTCTCTCTGTGTATCAGCTTTACCAGTTTCTTTTTCAGCACTTTTATCTTCTGTGATAGACAGAAGATACACCCATGTACATCGATTTGTCTCATAGGCCGAGTTCGGCCTTCTAATAGACGTAAAAACACTTTCTCTCTCTCTCTCTCTCTCTCTCTCTCTCTCTCTCTCTCTCTCTCTCTCTCTCTCTCTCTCTCTCTCTCTCTCTCTCTCTCTCTCTCTCTCTCTCTCTCTCTCTCTCTCGGTCACAAATGAACAAGAGGCTAGAACTCTCATGCTCATCAAATGAGTCCCATATCCATTCGGTAAACATAAAAACCCTCAATTTTTTTTTGGCAACAATTATGAATAAAAATCGTCATTTACGATTTAAATCGCGACTACGATTGTGACGATTTTTATTTTAAAAAAATCATGCAATTTTTTTACTATGGTCTCAAGGGGAGGTGTGTGACCAAAATGGGTGATGTCCAAGAATGAACCAATGGTGGATGTTTGAAGGATGGATGCTATATGTGAGGTAAATATAGGTAGTGGAGTGTAAGGATGAAGCAAAAGAAGGCTTTCCTCAACTCAGGTTGAGTATATGTGAGCAAGCTTGTGTGTGCACGGTAGTGTGTCGAGGATGTGTCACGAGTGTGTGTCTGGATGTCCCCCTTGAGGGATAGTGCAAGATATGCATGATCTGCTCCAATGGGTATAGGTGGGATGCTGAAGGAATTGAATATGTGGATGGCCTCCCTGGGTTCCATGATATAATCTACGATACTCCCTCCTCCATTTGTAACCTAGTGCGGTATGCATGTCAATCTCCTTGACGTAGGCTAGTGTCTCATGCCGTTAAAAATAATTACGTCAACTTTCTCGTAAGTCGTGAATCCCTATAGTATGGCTTTGCCATCAATGATGACCTGACCGTCTCTGTGTGAAACCTTCTTCCCTTCTCTACCAACTTCATGTACTCTTGGCATGCATGCACGACGATGTGCTACTTGCATGGGTGTGAGATCGTCATCTAGATAAATCGGGGGACCTTCAAGCCCCCTAAAAACCACTCTCTTGCAAATGAAGGTGGATCTTACTGCTTTGGAGTGGAACTTCAAAATGAGAGCTCCTTTTTTTGAAAGATCTTTTCTCTCTCCAACATTTGATAAATGGGGGGGCCTCCTCTTCCTTGTAACCAAGCTTCTTACATAGTGTCTTCCGATCAATCTGGAGGGTGGAGCCTTCTTTTTCTAATATATCCGTTACGTGCACATTACAGCATTGAGCTCGTCGCATCCTCTCCTCCTCAATGGTGGTGTGTACAATTTTGCCTCCTTTTTTTATGTTTTTGTTCACTACTTCAACCCATCCTACTTACGTTGCCTCGAGCTTGGTGTCGATGCTCGTGGGGTGGGAAACTACATTGACTGCTTATATAAAGTGCTCGCCCTGTACTCCCGTGTGGTTTGCTGAACGGCCATGCTGTAGCCTATGGATGGCCTATCATACCATGACTTCCATGAATAGGGCGGATATCATAGGATGCGGTGTGGGACGGATTGCCAATGGGGGCTGTCCTGGGATGTTATATAACCTATGGGTGTAGGTGTGCCAAGTCTGAGAGAGAGAGAGAGAGAGAGAGAGAGAGAGAGAGAGAGAGAGAGAGTTCTACAGGTACTTGTACCGGCGAGCATGGTGTTGGTACAGGAAAATTGAAGGTAACAAGATTGTGCCTCATTTATGTACTTCTGTGTGGTTCAGAATGATGTTCTGACTATTCCTTGATTTTTGTAGTACATGGAAGAAGAATTGGGCTATGAAGCTCTGAAGACCATGAAGAAATTAAAGCATGCTCTTGATCCAAACAACATCATGAATCCTGGAAAAATAATCCCTCCACATGTGTGTTTGTAATTCGGTAATGAAGGTGTATAAATCCACGCAATTTATACCTCACGAATCAGGATTGTGAAGAACGCGGTTTGTTCGGAAAAGTTCGACTGACAAACAGCGGAGATTTTCCCACATGAAAGATCAACCAATGACCTTGACAGTGTGCTCATCATATAGTGGGATAAAACTTCCATGTCGGTCCCGGAATGTAAATTAGCTCATTAACATCGAAATGAATGTGAGTGAACAATGCGGTCATATTCAGCATTCATTCAGTTCCTTTGTTTTCGGTGTTTATGCTTCCACGCACAAAACCCCTCTCTCTCTCTCTCTCTCTCTCTCTCTCTCTCTCTCTCCACACACAATACTGAGTGTAATAGTAAGCGAATGTACAAAAAGATAAGTAGGCAGTTAGAGTTATAAGCATCATATTTGGTCCAAACCGCAAGATTTTGGCCAAAACAAAAACCGTTTAAATCGTCCCACAATTTAAATCATTGCAAACGAATTTTATCACATATGAAGGGTTTTCTTTTTTCCTCTTCAACGTTTATTTCCTTAGTTTGCAAGGATGGGTTTCTTGAGAGTTGTGCCTATTGAGTCTTTCCTAAATGCCATTCAGTATACGCATGACTTTAGACCTTAGAGAGAAACCCTTCTAAAGTTGCTTGACTCTTGAGGCTTGAGCCTTCAAAACATTTAGCCCACACACACACACAAGTAATCATTGGCCCTCCCATTGTCCATAATACAAAAGTTTCGATCTGTAGTTTTTTATTCTCTTTGTTCAAGCAAATATGCATAACATATACAGATTTTATGAGAAAAGTAAAAATCACTTTGAATGGGTAAAAACTTCGATTTTTATTTTGGATCTCAATGATTTAAACAATTAAATATCAATTTAAATTTTACGAATTAAATCTCTCGGTCACACTTTGATAAGGATATATACGAGCGGGGGGAGGAGGGACTTACTAACATGGGAAAAAAGTGCCTTGGTGGTCTTAAGTGTGTTCAAACATATCACCAACAAAATATGTCAACAAATCCTTCCCAAGAGTGATGCGGTGAACAAGAAGTTGGCACTCATGTATAAGGAAGTGCTAAGTTATTTGGACTGAAATCAATCCACCAGAGAAAGTAATCCCAAAGCTATGCAAATAGCTTTGAACTTTCCCTTATGGAGAGCCTTTGTCAGAAGGTTTGCAACATTATCATGTATGGGCACATAAGCTAAACTAATCTCTCGAATGGAGTGTGCCCTTGATATAATAATAGTGCATCTCAATATGCTTTGTGTGAGCATGGAGCACATGGTTCCTTGCAATTGCCAATGTGCTCTGATTATTAGTAAATATGGTAGTGGAAGAAGATTGATGAACACCAAATCAATCTAAAGACGTTTGAGTCTCACACACTCAAAAATACATATGAAAGTTGCCTTGTACTCAGTATGACAACTAGAAGTGGCCATAGGAGGTTGCTTCTTCCTCAAGTTGTGAAAGATGTTTTTAAGTGCTTGTAAATGCTTAACTTGTGGGCTATGCATAAATATGCTCATATGAGAGAGCAAATTGATAATTCGGCCATATAATCCATGAGTAAATCAAGCCTCTAATGGCTTGTGGATAGAGAACAACATCAAATGTATCTCCAACATCATCAAGACTCAAATTGTAACCATGTCTCCATAGAAGTGGCAATGGGTTTGTGGTCCTCAAGGTTGACTATCTATAATAATGTGTCAATGTGTTTTGTCTCATGCAATGCAATTCTTCCATCAATGTGCATAAATTGAATGTGTGAATAATGGTGTAACAATCCTAAATATGACATTTCATATAAGGCATGCAAGTCAACCTTAAATTTAGCAATATGCATCTCATCAAAATTAGTGGGCATCATGTCATCCACAAACATCCATATAAAAAACAACCAAAAACTCATTTCCATGCCTGACATACAAAGTGATTTTAGTTGGACTGCTATCAAAATAATATGCTTATAAGTAGGCATATATTTTTTTATATTGAGGATGGATGACTTTTTAAATGGCATACTTGGCTTTCATGCCCTTTTGCACAAAACCATAGGGCTGAAATACATATACTTCTTCATATAAATTGCCATTCAAAAATGCAACTTTAATGTCTAGCTAATGCACATTCCAACCATTATCGCTTGCAAGTGCATAAATGCTACAAATGGTTGTCATGCGATACATAGTGGTAAAGGTCTCATTGAAATCAATGACCTTTTGAGCATGATCTTTGATTATGAGCCTAGACCTATAATGATCAACTATTCCATGAGGCTTACACTTTAGCTTATACACCCATTTCATGTCATTGGCCTTTTTGCTAGGAGGTAACTTGCATAAAGATCAAATACCATTCTTCATGATAGAATCATATCTTGATTGTAGAGTAGCCATTCAGTTTTCTAAATTATGTGCTTCACTAGAAGAGACACACTCATCCTCATCACAAAGACTAGAAATAGCCATTGCATAACAATCTAATGCAAAAGAAGCCATTATGGGAGCCTAAACATGTACAATATGACAAAGGTATATCTAACTTATTATCTCTACAAGTCTAAACCAACAACTTAGGTATAGTTTTTGCTCATTAATGTCAGATCTCTCATCAATAAGTCATTATGTAAATTTTCATAAGAAATAGAATGATATGCATCATTGTTTGAATCCCATGAAAGTTAGAAATTCCTCACTAGGAAATGCATCTAATTATCCATGAGCAAAAAGATAGTGAAAACAACACCATGACTAACAAGAATGTGTTTGGTCTATGGATGATACAGATGATAACCTTCACTTTTAAAATTGTCCCCAATGAAAATACATTTCATCCATTTTATTTGTGTTTTTGTTCAAGCACTAATGGATAACCAAAAAACATGTAGATGAGCAACTCATGGCTTGTGACCATGGCAAGCCTCATAAGGAGTGATAGACTGCAATTTCTTAGTGGTACACCTGTTAAGTACATATGTTGCGTACATAGCAACCTCAAGCCACAAGCTATGTGATAAAGCTTGGCTTTTGACCATATACGTAACCATGTCCATGACATGTTTTTCCTCTAAAAAACTCCATTTTTGTTGAGGTGTATATGGCTTCGTATATTGATGATTCATCCAAAAATGCATTAAGCTTAGAAGCTATATACTTTCCCCCTCGATCACAATGGAGGTTGCCCATTTTACTTGGTGATAGATGTTTATCCATAACTAGGAATTGTTTGAAGCATATAAACACTTTGGACTTTGCTTTCAATTGATACACCCATGCATTCTTGCAAAAGTCATTGATGAAAGTCACAAAGTATAGGTAATTCCTAAATGAACATGTCTACATAGTAACATAACTATCACTATGAACAAACTGTAATTTAGGTCAAGCTCTAATTAAACCTCTTTGTGAAAGGAAGGGTGTTGAAAAATTTAGAAGACCAAAATGTGCATGCCAAAGCTTCGCATATGAAATAGCTTGATAAGATTCTATTGCATGTGCAAAATCCTTGACATATTTGCCATACTTTGTGAGCTTATATGTCCCATGACAACATTCTAGATGTAATGATTTTATCACCATCTATCATCAATAATTTTTATTACTAAGCAACTATTTCCTAATCTTGACATCGCATGCATATTCTTTTTTATCCCAAGTACAAATAGAGCATTTGATAAAGTGAATGTATTGCTATTTGCAATAGTAAGAATAATATTTCCAACTCCCATAGGAAGATAAGAGGAGTTGTTCGCGTTTGTGACAGTATTTCCCTATATGAGCAGGCTCATTTAAAGTAAAGAAACTGCATTGGAGATAATATGTTTGATTGCATCATTTCATACCATCTGAATCCAATGCATCGAGCCCCATTTTTTATTTGCATGGAAGATCAAACTTGAGTTCAACCCAAAAGGGTTTATTACAGATATTCCAATTCATATACAAGGATTATTATTTCACATAACCTTTTTTGTTCTTGATTAGTCTTAGCATGTAGAAGGTCTTATTCTATTGCTCGGTTGCCCATGGTTGAAATAGGAGAAAGTCAATCAAAATTGGACCATATAGTATCTAATTTTCACTTAATTTCTTATGTATTTCCATTAGTGTTGGAGTTAGACGTCTGCGGAAGCACGTGAACAGCACAAGGACGAAGAAGAAGCTTGGAGCACAACACACAATACTGAATGTATTACCACTAGAATGTACTAACATAAGTAACCCGTTAGGGCTATAAGCGTATACACAAGCCAAAGAAAAAAACCTCCTAAAGAGGGAAAAAATTGTCCTGGCAGTCCTAGTGTTTTCACACACATCACTACCTAAATATATCAACAAACCCCCCTGGGAGTGATGCAATGACCAAGGAGCTTGCACTCATGTATAAGGAAGTGCCAAACTGTGTGGAGTCACTCCACAAAAGGAAGTAAGTCCAAAGCTTTCCAAAAAGCTTCAAATTTCTCCCTAGGTAGAGCGCCTTCGTAAAAAGGTCTGCAATGTTCTCCTGCATGGGCACATATGGTAAGCTTATCTCCCCAACAGAGAACCTCTCCCTGACATAATGATAATGCACCTCAATGTGCTTAGTGTGAGCATGGAATAGAGGGTTCCTTGCAACTGCCAATGCGCTCTAACTGTCAGTGAAGATGGTGGTGGCAGAAGACTGACCAACACCCAAATCAGCCATAAGGCATCTAAGCCACACACACTCAACAGTCCCTATGAAAGCTTCTTTATACTCAGCCTCACAACTGGAAGTGGCCACAGTAGGTTGCTTCTTGCTCAGTCAAGATATGCATGAGCTACCAAGCATGAAGCAAAAACCACTAGTGGACACACAAGTGTCATAGTAATCAGCCCAATCAGAGTCAGTATAAGCATGTAAACCTGTCGGTAGTGATCCCCCCTTGGGATAAAACAATCCAAGTAGCCGGGTACCACTCACGTAGCGAAAGATGCACTTAACTGCTGGCCAATGCGAGACTCTTGGGCAATGCATAAACCTACTCATTTGTGAGACAGCAAATTGAATATTTAGCTGAGTAATGCATAAGTAAATCAAGCATCCAACGAGCTGTTGATAGAGAAAAACATCAAATGCATCTCCAACATCATGAAGACTCAATCATAAACCTGTCTCCATAGGAGTGGCAATAGGTTTATAGTCTTCAAGCCCAAAACGCTAAAATAATGTGTCAATATATTTCATTTGACACAAGGTCATTCCATCATCAACATGCATAAACTAAATGCCCAAATAATGATGCAAATGCCCTAAATCAGACATCTCAAATGAGGCATGTAAATCAACTTTAAAATCAGCAATATGCTTCTCATGAGGACCAGTGAGCAGCATGCCATCAAGATACATAACAATGATCAGAAGCACATCATTAGCACGCTTAACATATAAGGTGCTTTTAGTTGGATTGTTCTCAAAACCATATGCAATCAGATAGGCATGTATCTTTTCATACCAAGCATGTGGTGCTTTCTTTAAACCATATAATGCCTTCTTTAACCTGCACACCTGGTTTTCATGCCCTTTCTACATAAAGCCACAGGGCTGAAGAACATACACTTCTTCATGCAAGTCACCATTCAGAAATGTTGTTTTAATGACCAACTGATATACATTCCAACCATGATTGCATAGATGCTATGAACAGTAGTCATTCGGGAAGTATGAGCAAAGGTCTCATCAAAATCAATGCCTCTTTCCTAAGCATAATCCTTTGCAACAAGCCTAGCTTTATACCTATCAACCATTCCATCAGCTTTACGCTTCATCTTGTATACCCACTTAGTGCCAATGGCCTTCTTACCAGCACGCAAGTCACATAAAGACCAGGTACCATTTTTCATGATAGCATCATATTCAGATTGCATTGCAGCCATCCAATGCTCATAATTTTGTGCTTCATCAAACAAAATGGGCTCAGTCTCATCACAGAGACTAGAGGCAGCCATAACATAGCAAGATGATGCAAAAGAGGCACTACGTGAGCTTGAATGAGTACGTTATGATAGAGGTGGATCTAATTTGTTGTCAAGCAAAGTTTGCACCGGCCATTTTGGCATAATGATTTGCATCATCACATGAAACCTGTAAAGGCTGAGAAGTTGCCTCGTTAGGACCAATACTAGACTGTCCACCTATAAAAAGAGACAGCAAGTATCATACATATCTTTGGAGCTAACAGATGTCTCTTTAGTACATGAAAGTAAAGGCTGAATAGCATCTTCCACAAAAACATCACCGCTAATCAAAATGCGTTTAATTTGTGGGTGATACAGATGATGGGCTTTCCTTTCCGAAGTGTATAAAAAAAAAAATACATTTTACTGCTTTATCATCCAATTTCGTATGATGTTGTGCAGGCACTAATGCATATGCCAGACCACCAAGAAGACGCAGATGAGCAAAAGATGGCTTGTGACCATGCCAAGCTTCATATGGATTGATAGACTTCAATGCTTTAGTAGGACACCTGTTAAGTACATATGTTGCACACATGATAGCCTCAAGCCAAAAACTATGTGATAAGGCCTGACTCTTGACGATACACCTTGCCATCTCCATGAGTGATATGTTCTTCTGTTCAGCAATTCCATTCTGTTGAGGTATATACAGCACTGTACACTGATGTTTTATCCCACGTTTAGCCAGAAATGCACTAAAGTCAAAAGACATTTATTCCTCCCCTCCCCCCCCATTAGAACGGAGGGTACCTATTTTACATGCTAACAGATTTTGAGCCAAAACCAAAAATTGTTTGAAGCACATGAACACTTCACACTTTTCGTTCAATGGATATACCCATGCATGCCTAGAAAAATCATCAATGAAAGTCACGAAGTAAAGATGGTTTCCAAAAGAGGGTGTCTGCATAGGACAATAGATATCACTGTGAACAAGCTGTAATTTTTTAGTAGCTCGAACTAAACCATCTTTTGGAAAGGAGGAACGCTGCATTTTGCCCAAAATATAGTATTCACAGACATGTTTTCCGGGTGTCTCAAGTTTGGAAAAAGAGGACACCGTTTCAGATTTCTGCAGGCATAGCAAACTAGCAAAATTTAGATGACCAAAGTGTGCATGCCAAAGTTTTGCATCTGACATAGCCTAAGAATAATGTACTACAGATGTTGAATCATTCATAGATTTTTCATAGTCTATGAGCTTATAAAGCCCACGACATAAAATTCCAGAAGCAATAATCACGTCGCCATTTGACAGATCATGAAATGTACACTTGTCATCAACAAATTTCACAACCAAGCCAATCTTGGCTAAAGCCAAAATTGATAGCAAATTTTTCTTGATCCCTGGCACAAATAAAGCATCTGACAAAGTGAAAGAACTACCATCAGCAATAGTCAGAATGATCTTAGCAACTCCCATGACAGGATAAGAAGAGTTGTTGGTGCGTTGGGAGGCCGAAAATAGTTGAAGAGTGAGCATATGAATCTTAGGCATCCTTAGTTATTTTGCAAGAGCGAATGTGAGAAATAATGACACATTTGACAGAGAAGGCTATCAATGCATGTGCCTCAGTATCTTTGCCATCTCAACGAATTTGCTCTATAGTAGGTGCAACAGAAATCATAGTACGAACAAGAATCAAAAGAATATCAACATCTTCAACACCATTTGCATCAGCTTCAAGACCTGTATTTGCAAGTATAATAGGATGTTTTTCAACACCCTGCACAATGTTCCACAGTCCTTTTGCAACCAATACATGTCGCATCATATAAGCGCACAATGGGTAATTGGTACCATCCAAGTTATCCTCAACAGCCAACATACGGAATACATCATTGCTTTCAGCTATGACCACTAACTAAAATACCCTGCAGAAAAATAAATGTATTTGAAAAGTTGGACAGAACTACTCTAACGAGTTCTGCTAGACCTATAGCAGACTTTGAGATGCTTATATTGGCAAACCAAAACTTGTATATATCTTTGGCTCAAAAAGACGAAATAGCCTGCACAAGTGTTGTGATAGTGTGTTGGGAGGCCGAAACGAGCTGCTTGAGTATGCTCGCCAAATTTCATGCGATTCTAAGACTATGATCAGAGTGGTGTCAACAATGCCCTAGATGAAGTGGCGAACTGCTCTGATACCAATTCTTAGAGTTAGATGTCTTTGGAAGCACCCGAACAGCACAAGGAAGAAGAAGAAGCTTGGAGCATAACACACAATACTGAATGTATTACCACTAGAATGTACTAAGATAAGTAACCTATTAGGGCTATAGGCATATACACAAGCTGGGGAAAAAACCTCCTAAAGAGGGAAAAAAGTGCCCGACGGTCCTAGTGTGTTCGCACACATCACTACCTAAATATATCAACATGCCATTAGATGTGATTACTACTTAGAAACTCCATTATTGGATAAAAATCAAGATTTTGTTTTTGTTCTATCTTATTGATATTTCCAATATTATTTCTTGTAATAGAACTCTCTTGTTTTTAATAATAAGGTAGATGTTCTGGAGTATATTTCTCAATTACCTTTGTTTGGCCAATGGCATTCTTAGATGATCCCCTATGTTCTTGAATATTAGGTGGACATTGTTAATCTCCACTTGGATGATGTACCTAAATTGGTTAAGATCTATGTGTCCCTTTCTCCTACATTTAAATAACATCTGTTTAGTCTTCTTAGAGATTTTAGGGATATATAGGTCTAGGATTATACAAATATGCAAGTTCTTGAACCTTATATTTATCATCAGCAAATTAATTTGAAAACTAATTCCACTCCCATTTTACGACAAGATTATCATTGAATCCTCAATATGTTAAGCATGTTAAAGTTGAGCTTAACCATCTTATTAAAGTAGGATGCATTTTTCCTATTGAATATCCTGAATGGGTATCTTCCATTATGGTGATTCTAAAGAAGAATGAACAACTTCGTATTTATGTGGACCAGAGTCACTTCCCAATCCCTATCATTTTTGGATTCTCTACTAGATGATTTAGCTGGATAGAAAATGTATTCTTATCTTGATGGATATAGTGGTTACAATCAGGTGTGTATGGTTGAGAGTGATATTCCAAAAACTACTATCATTATTGCTTCGGGTATTCTCTCTTGCATTGTAATATGGTTCAAGCTTCGTAATGCCCCCAATATGTTTTAATGTTATATGCATGATATTTTAGCCCCATAGCTTACCAACTTTATGAAAGTTTTCTTGAATGGTTTTGAAATTTCTAGTACTCTAAAACAACATTTTTATGAATTAAATATTTAATTACTCAAATTTCGTGAAGTCCATTTATCCCTGAATCCTATTAAGTCTGTTTTTGGAGTTTGTTGTGGTAGGATGCTCAGCCATCTTATCACTCAACAAGACATTGCCGTGGACCTTGGTAAAATCAAAGTTATTTTTTATGGCCTAGCCCCGGAAAATACTAAAGATGTTCTTTAATTATTAGGCCAAATTGATTGATCATCATCTTCATTTTCTGGCATATATTGTTGTTCCTGTAAATAAGCTAGCTCATGTTAACCCTCTGAATTTCCAATGGATCTACGAATTTGATGTGACCTTCCAATGATTAAAAATTTTATGCATCCTCCAATTTTAGAAATTGTGATACGTTTTGGGCCTTTCGACATCTTATTCAATACTTTAGATATTGCAATTGGTAGCATTTTAAAGCAAAGTATCGAATGTGAATGGTATTTTCTTGTTTACTATCCTAGTGATTTCCTTTTTGGATGTACATGTAATTATTCTACTAATGAATGCAAGGACCTGATTCAAATTTATTGTATCAAAAGATTTTTTCATTATCTATTAGGCCATAACTATTTCTTCGTGCTGATCATTCAACTTTGCTTTATCTCATTAAGCAGCAAAGTTTAGTTGGCCACCTAGTTAGATGGATTGTCTTGCTTTGAGAATTCAATGAAGATATCGTGCATTATAAAGGATCTCAATATGTTATTACCGATTTCTTATCCCATTTGCATTCTAGTGAACCGCCTATGAGTATGAATGACAAATTTCATGGTGATACTTTACTCTTTGTCAAGCATGCTCCGATTATGCATACCAATTAGTCCTTTCCTTGGACTCGCTATGAAGAGATTTTTATTTTCTTATCCACTCGTAATATGCCTAAACATTTATCAAATGCTAAGAAGAAAGAATTAGTTTTTCATAGATTCATTTTTCTATTACATTAGAGCAATTGTATTATCATGATGTATCATGAACTTGTAGAGCTCCTTGCTATCATTTTTGAAGCATGTTGTGTAGTTGTTGGTTGCCATCTTTCATCTAATTTTATTGCTCGAAAGGTCTTGCAATCTAGTCTCTAGTCTCTAGTGTCCCCTTCTTCATAAGCAAGTTCAAGAATTTGTTTCTTCTTGTGAAGTTTCTCAATGCATCGGCAATCCTTCAACTTGATCTCAGTTTGCTCTATAACCTATTCTACCTCTAGAACCTTCTGAGAAGTGGTGTTTGAACTTCATAAACGCAATTTGGCCTCTTGCTACAACTACAAAAAGAGTATATTCTTAACTGTACTAATTAGTCCATTCGTTGCACCAAAGCCTGGGGTTTAAAGGAATTCACTATCCAATCAATTGCTCACTACCTTTTTTCTAAGTTATTCTATCATTTTTTCTTGCCTTTGAAACTTATTTCTAATTGGGGAGTCATTTTTGTAATCAATTAATTATGCATATTTATAAATTTTGGTGGATTTTGCATAAAGTTATTATGTATAGGCGAATGACTTAATAGAAAGTACCAATAAGATATTACTTAATTTCTTGCAAAAACTCCTAATTGTTTACTCTAATACATGGGATCGATATTTATCCTCTAATTCATGGGCTTAGGGAACATCATAAAAATCTTCTCTTGGATGAAGTTAATCCAAACTCACCTAAAGTTTAGAAACCATTGCTCCAATGTAATTGGTGGTCCCTAGCCTCTTTGTTGATCTGCAACACAAATTGCTTCTTGAAGACTCCTTTGCAGATCATGCAATAACTCTTCAGTTTGGAGGACAATGGATACGGAAGTTACATGTTGCTTCAAGAAGACCAATTGTAGGAAAAACATTGGCATGAACAACATTTGAAGGCTCTATTCAAGATAGGTGATCTTGTTCTATTTTTCAATTTTGAACTCAATCAACAAGGTGGTAATTTTTGTCTTCTCTAGACCATTCTGTACCAAATTTTTGCCATTGTGGGACTAGCCACATTCAAGCTTCAAATTGTGTTGGGTTAAGTTCTTCTAACTCCAATGAATGGGGCTAAACTAGTTCTTTACCGCTTCTAAGCTATGTTTCATTATGATTTGTACATACTAATGTTTTACTGTTTTTTGTGTTGTTGTCTTTGCATGTCTAGCATATTTGCGTACTATTGCATAGTTGCCTATCATTACATTCAGGTTGTTTTTATTATCTATGCTTCTTTTCGAATCCATTTTTGTTTTTGTTTAAACCCTTTTCCCTCCCAGTCATTCTCCTTGTTTTTTGTATATGCTTTCATGGTGTGCTTCATATTGCTTACTTTGTGTGTTTATGTGATTGTTTTTCTATCTATTCACTATGGATAATATGCCCATTGGGATTGTGTTTCTCATCGAGCATGTGATCCCCTTTTTTCATCCAAAACACTTGATGCATTGGGTGGAGTTTCATGTGATTACAAGCTTTGGTGCAGTTGCATGGTCTTTCATTCCTCATCCTCGCACCAAGGAGATTTTCCATCTTATTGCTCAATACCCATCTTCTACCAATTTTTGAGATATTCCCTACCCATCCCATGAACCAGTTCGAGTGGATATCACCTATGTCTCTGTGTACTTGTCTCCCTTCTCGTGGCCCTATAGTATTCAACAAAAAGGTCCCATTACAATTTATGGTTCAAATGTTCCGATCCCTTACAATTTTTTTGTCAAATACCTCTTCAATGCCTCTCTCTTGAGCATAAACTTTGGCAACAAGCCTAACCTTATACCTGTCAACTGTTCCATCATGCTTACACTTCAACTTGCATACCCATTTGGTGCCAAAGGCCTTTTTTCCATGGGGCAAATCACATAAAGGCCATGTACCATTTCTTCATGATAACATCATATTCTGATTGCATAGCAGTCATCCAATTTTTTGAATTTTATGCTTCAATAAAGGAGATCAGCTCATTCTCATCACTCAAATTAGAGATAGTCATTGCATAACAATATGATGCAAAGGAAGCACTATGAGAGCTTGAACGGGTACGATAGGATAAAGGTGCATCTAATTTGCTCTCTCAAAGTTATACCAGCCATTTGAGGATAGTTTTAGCCTCTTTTATGTTAGCCCTCTCATTGAAAAGTGTGCCATGTAAATCTACATCATCATGTGGAACTTGTAAGGACTAAGAAATCGCCTAATTTGGAGCATCATTTGAATGTCCATCTCTAAAAGGAGGAGCAAAGTATCATACATGTCATTAGAGCTAGCGAAATTCTCCTTGCTACATGAAAATAATGGTTGAATTGCATCTTCCACCAAAACTATTACCGTTAGTGTCCATGTGAAAGGCCAAATGGCCACCAAACACTTCTTTGTATATGTTCTTTAATAAAACATATAGTGGCTTGGTCAGCCATAGACTCTAAGTTTGACCGCATTTGTAACACCTAAGAAGTTTGTGTTCGTGCTCCCTCTCTACTGTGTTTTTTTACGTATTTTGTAGACTCTGTGTGGAGTACAGTGTGCGGCCCTAAGATCTCAGTTTTCTACACCGAGGATATCATCGTGGAGCTCTTGAGAAGGAGAGTGCACTGTGGTGCATCACCATTGAAATACTTCAGTGGTATCAGAGCATTTCGATGCAAAAGATGTGTTCCTTTTGTGTGAGCAAAGCGAGCACCCGCCCACCCACCCAAGGCTTATGATTAAGGCGGCGACCAAGGCATAGACCTTGGCATACCTTTTCATCCGAGTCACCGAAGTCACTGTTGGAACCATTGGCTGCGTGCGAGGGAGGACCTCAATGATCAAGGAAGATAAAGGTTCTCGATACTTTCCAAGAGATCACCATCCCAGTATTGTTCCCTCGGGATCTCGCTTAACTGTGGCAATCTCTTGCCACTAAGCTACACCCTTGTGGTGTCTAAAGAAGGGGAAAGACTAAGGTTAGCATTACCTTGAACATGTTTCGGTCCCTCAAAGCTTCATTCTTTGCTTTCAAAGCCTGTTTTTGAAGCATTTTTGGGGTGTCTTTTGGAGCCAATTTGGAGTACTTTCACACATAGTTCTCTTCAGAGAGGTCCAAGAACATCAAGAAGAGTTTTCTTTGTGCTTCTCCAACAATAAATATCAACCTTTGGGGCTGCGTTTTCTACCACACCCATAAAACTATAGGTTTCTCAAAAGGTTTTCAATTTTGGTGGGAGCAGCCACTGCAAATTTGTGCAGGTTTTCGAGCCTAAAACATCAGAGTTGATAGACACTTGCAAGTGTTGTTGGCTAGTTTTTGGGTTGTGCATTCAGCCTTTTAGTGTCATTTTACTTTATATATTGAGCACATACACACCATGTACGCTTCTGTGGATATCGCTTATGTATGTCCATATGATCATTGATATAGTAGTTACGTTTTTGCATAAAGCCTTTTATGTTTGATAAAGAGGGTCATGGTGAGGTTTTCTTAATTGGGAGACACCCAGATGTCAGGATCTCTTCGGTGATGCAGGTAGAAGACTTACCCAGCCTCTCCATAGGAGATGTATGACAGTTGTTCATAGGTTCTCAATAAGCCTAGTTGTCTTCTATTCGGTAACCGATTATATGTAGTGGAGTCAGTGATTCACTATGCAAATAAACATGTCAATACTTGTAGTATTATGATTCTTTGACACTAGTCATATGCTCATTTTGCAGAGGACACTCTTGCAAAATTTTTCCAAATTTTTTGTTTTGTCAACTATACAATGGTTGATTTACTCCTTGATACACTTATTCGTTAGTGTTTGGACTCTCTTTTAGCTCCATTATCATTCTATTCAGTTCTCTACCATCATGGCATCAGAGGTCTCCGGCACATCTCGTGGATTAGGGTCTAGTGCCAATGTTCTGAGGAGCCATAACTTACAGGGCAAAGTCCATTTTGAGATCTGAAAATTTGATGGCACAAACTTTGCTCTATGGAAGAATCAAATTAAAGATATGCTGATTCAAAGGAGGCAATGGAAGCCAGTAAATGGAATTTCAAAGACCTAAACCCTTACATGGATGAAGATGATTGGGATGAGTTAGATGAAATGGCCAAGTCTACCATTTACTTACACATGGCAATTAATGTTTACTTTACAGTATTAGACTATGAAAGTGCAAAGGAGCTTTGGAAGAATTTATGCAATACATGAAAAAGAGACCACATCAAATAAAGTGTATCTGATGAGAAAATTATATGAACTTTGCATGAAGGACACAGATAGTGTTGATGCTCATTTAAACACGTTTGATGCTATATTCTCCTAGTTATAGGCTCAAAAAATGGATATGGATAATGAAATGAAAGCACTATTGTTGTTATGCACCTTGCCATCATCATGGGATACGTTTTGCACAACTATTAGCAATAGTGCACCTGGTGGTAAACTCATCTACGATGACATATGTGGCACACTCTTGAGTGAGGAGATTCATAGAAAATCTATGGTTGGCACTCAAAGTGGAGATGCATATAATGTTTGTGATTCTTACCAAGGAAAGGATCAGCAATGTGGCACGAGCAAGAACAAGGAAAAGAATAGTCAACGGAATAAGATTAGAAGTAAATCAAGGAAGAGGGATATTTAATGTCATTATTGTCATACGAAAGGACACATGAAGAAAGACAATTATGCATCAAAGAATGCTAAAGGTAAAGGACATAATGTTGATGGGCATGTTAAACAGTTACCTGCACCATCTACTTTGACTGTGAAGATTGAAGAAATTAATGCCATGTTTTATGATGTTGATGTGTTGACACTTGATAGTACAGTGCCAACAGAGGTTCTTATGGCTGATTCTCTTTCCCACACATGGCTACTAGATTCTGGTGCTTCTTTCCATGTGACACCACACAGAGAATGGTTCTCTAATTATGCATCAAAGTCTCTTGGTACCATGAGACTTGGTGACTCTTACCAATGTGATGTTGTGGGGATTGGAGATGTGGTTGTGCAATTCATTGATGGTTCAAAATTTACTATGCATAATCTACTCCATGTACCTCAGTTATCATGTAGTTTGATGTCAGTTGCTCAACTTGATGACCTTGGTTACAAGGTGGTTTTCTATGCTCAATCCTTTCATATATCAAAGGAAATATGGTTATTGCAAAAGGAAGCAAAGTTGCTTCACTTTATCCTTTATTTGTATCACAGAAAGAATACTTGTTAGCTGTTACTGAATAGCCTATGGCTTTTATTTGGCATGGTCATTTGGGCCATATATCTCATAGTGGAATAGAAAATCTTTCTCATTCTGGCTACTTACCTACGTTATCTTTCTCTGATTTTTCATTTTGTGAGCATTATCAATATGGAAAGCAAACCAAAAATGTGCATAGAATGCACATTGACTCTTCAATTCAGCCTTTAGATCTCGTTCATACATATGTGTGTGGTCCTATGCCCACTAGGTCCTTAGGTGGTTCTCTTTACTTTGTCACTTTCATAGATGATGCTACTAGGAAAGTTTGGGTATAACCTATCAAATCGAAGGATGAGGTATTCCCTAATTTCAGAAAATGGCTTGCTTCAATTGAGATTGAAAAGGGAACTGAGCTTAAGGCTTTACATTCAGGTAATGGGGGTGAGTATACCTCACATGAATTCAGCCTTTTCTATCAGTCTAAAGCGATTCATAGAGAGTTTACTATTGGAGATAGACGTCTACGGAAGCACGCGAACAGCACAAGGAAGAAGAAGAAGCTTGGAGCACAACACACAAGACTGAATGTATTACTAGAGAATGTACAAAGATAAGTAGCCCATTAGGGCAATAGGCGTATATACAAGCCGGGGGAAAAAAACCTCCTAAAGAGGGAAAAAAGTGCCCCGGCGGTCCTAGAGTGTTCACACATATCACTACCTAAATATATCAACAAATCCCCCCTGGGAGTGATGCGGTGAACAAGGAGCTGGCACTCATGTATAAGGAAGTGCCAAGCTATGTGGAAATCACTCCACAAAAGGAAGTAAGCCCAAAGCTTTGCGGAAAGCTTCAAACTTCTCCCTAGGCAGAGCCTTCGTGAAAAGGTCTGCAATGTTCTCCTGCGTGGGCACATATGCCAAGCTGATCTCCCCAGCAGAGAACCTCTCCCTGACATAGTGATAATGCACCTCAATGTGCTTATTGCGAGCATGGAACACAGGGTTCCTCGCAACTGCCAATGCGCTCTGACTGTCAGTGAAGATGGTGGTGGCAGAAGACTGGCCAACACCCAAATCAGCCATAAGGCGTCTGAGCCACACACACTCAACAGTCGCTGTGAAAGCTGCCCTATACTCAGCCTCACAACTGGAAGTGGCCACAGTAGGCTGCTTCTTGCTCAACCAAGATATACATGAGCTACCAAGCATGAAGCAAAAACCACTGGTGGACACACGAGTGTCATAGCAACCAGCCCAATCTGAGTCAGAAAAAGCATGCAAATCTGGCGGTAGTGATCCCCCCTTGGGATAAAACAACCCAAGTAGCCGAGTACCACTCAAGTAGCGAAAGATGCGCTTAACCGCTTTCCAATGTGTGACTCCTGGGCAATGCATAAACGTGCTCATCTATCAGACAGCAAACTGAATATCTGGCCGAGTAATGCATAAGTAAATCAAGCATCCAACAGCCTGCTGATAGAGAACAGCATCAAATGCATCTCCAGCATCATGAAGACTCAATCGTAAACCTGTCTCCATAGGAGTGGCAATAGGCATACAGTCTTCAAGGCCAAAACGCTGCAATAATGTGTCAATATATTTCGTTTGACACAAAGCCATTCCACCATCAACGTGCATAAACTGAATGCCCAAATAGTGATGCAAATGCTCCAAATCAGACATCTCAAATGAGGCATGCAAATCAGCCTTAAAATCAGCAATATGTGTCTCAATAGGACCAGTGAGCAGCATGTCATCAACATAGACAACAATGATCAGAAGCACATCATTAGCACGCTTAACATATAAGGTGCTTTCAGTTGTACTATTCTCAAAACCATGTGCAATCAAATAGGCATGTATCTTCTCATACCAAGCACGTGGTGCTTGCTTTAAACCATATAATGCCTTCTTTAACCTGCAAACCTGGTTCTCATGCCCTTTCTGCACAAAGCCACAGGGCTGAAAAACATACACTTCTTCATGCAAGTCACCATTCAGAAATGCTGTTTTAATGTCTAACTGATGTACATTCCAACCATGATGGGCTGCAAGTGCACAAATGCTGCGAATAGTAGTCATACAGCATGTAGGTGCAAAGGTCTCATCAAAATCAATGCCTCTTTCCTGTGCATAACCCTTTGCAACAAGCCTAGCCTTATACCTGTCAACTGTACCATCAGGTTTACGCTTCAGCTTGTATACCCACTTAGTGCCAATGGCCTTCTTGCCAGGAGGCAAGTCACATAAAGACCATTTACCATTCTTCATTATAGCATCATATTCAGATTGCATAGCAGCCATCCAATTTTCTGAATTTTGTGCTTCATCAAAAGAAACAGGCTCATTCTCATCACAGAGACTAGATGCAGCCATAGCATAGCAATCTGATGCAAAGGAGGCACTATGAGAGCCTGAACGAGTACGATATGACAAAGGTGCATCTAATTTGCTATCACGCAAAGTCTGCACCAGCCATTTTGGCATAGTTTTTGCCTGTTCAATATCAGCTCTCTCATCAACAAGTGCATCATGTAAATCTGCATCAGAAATGGAATGTTCTGCATCATCATATGAAACCTGCAAAGGCTGAGAAGTTGCCTCATTAGGACCAGCACTAGCCTGTCCACCTGTAAAAAGAGGCATCAAAGTATCATACATGTCTTTGGAGCTAACAGATGTCTCCTTAGTACATGAAAGCAATGGCTGAATAGCATCTTCCACAAAGACAACATCACGGCTAACCAGAATGCGTTTAGTCTGTGGATGATACAGACGATAGCCTTTACTTTCAGAACTGTACCCAACAAAAATACATTTTACTGCCTTATCATCCAATTTTTTGCGATGTTGTTCAGGCACTAATGCATATGCCAAACAACCAAAAACACACAGATGAGCAACAGATGGCTTGCCGTCATGCCAAGCCTCATATGGAGTGATAGACTGCAACGCTTTAGTGGGACACCTGTTCAGTACATATGCTGCACACATGACAGCCTCAAGCCAGAAACTATGTGGTAAAGCCTGACTTTTGACCATGCACCTCGCCATCTCCATGAGTGACCTGTTCTTTCGTTCAGCAACTCCATTCTGTTGAGGTGTATACGGCACTGTACACTGGTGTTTTATCCCACGTTCAGCCAGAAATGCATTAAAATCTGAAGACATATATTCCCCCCCTCGATCAGAACGGAGGGTGCCCATTTTACATGCTGACATATTTTCAGCTAAAACCAAAAACTGTTTGAAGCACATGAACACTTCGGACTTTGCTTTGAGTGGATATACCCATGCATGCTTGGAAAAATCATCAATGAAAGTCACGAAGTAAAGGTAATTTCCAAAAGAGGGTGTCTGCATAGGACCACAGACATCACTATGTACAAGTTGCAATTTCTGCGTAGCCCAAACTGAACCATCTTTTGGAAAGGAAGAACGCTGCATTTTGCCCAAAATACAGCCTTCACAAACATGTTTTCGAGGTGCCTCAAGTTTGGGCAAAGAGGACACCATTTCAGATTTCTGCAGGCGTAACAAACTAGCAAAATTCAGATGACCAAAGCTTGCATGCCAAAGCTTTGCATCTGACATAGCCTGAGAATCATGAACTGCACATGCCGAATCATTCACAGATCTTTCATAGTCTATGAGCTTATACAACCCACGACATAAAATGCCATAAGCAATAATCACATCGCCATTTGAGAGATCATGAACTGTACACCTGTCATCAACGAATTTCACAACCAAGCCAATCTTGGCTAATGCAGAAACTGATAACAGGTTCTTTTTGATCCCTGGCACAAATTAAGCATCTGACAAAGTGAAAGAACTACCATCAACAGTAGTCAGAATGATCTTACCAACTCCCATAACAGGATAAGAGGAGTTATTGGCGCATGTGACAGTATTCCCTGTAGGGGCAGGCTCGAGTGAAGAGAAGAAACTACGCTGCGAGGTAATATGTTTGGTCACCCCACTGTCAAAGTACCAAACATCTGAGTCTACTGCAGACATGCACTGATCATGTGAAGATGGGTCAAAACTGCAGACAGTAGTAAACGCCCATTCTTCTTCCTGCACAAGATTTGCAGACTCTGTTTTTGGTGTAGAGTCCTCTGTTTTTGGTGTAGAGTCCTCTGCAACAACCATTCCAGCCTCTTTCTTCTTTGCCTCTTTAGCAGCCAGTTTTGGACAGTTCTTTATAATATGATCATTTCCTTTACAGTACTTGCAGAACAATTTCTACTTTTCTGATTTGTTTTCATCTTTATCCTGGTTCTTCGATTGTGCAGCATTTGCACATTTTTGCTTACTAGTAGAAGAGCTCCATTTTCCTTTGCCCTTCTGACTAGCCAGGAAAGCTTGATCTGCAACACGCATAATGGACCTGTTCTGCCTGGACTGATCTTCCTGCAATAGAACAGAGACTAATTCCTCAAATGACAAGGCATTCGGATTGCCTTTCATCATCAACCGAAGAGTAGAGGCAAAACTCTGATATGAATCAGGAAGACCATTCAGAACGGTCTGCACAAGTGAGCTATCTGGTATAACCTCATCAGCAGAAATCAATTGTTCCTTCAGGTCTTTGATCTTTGTAAGAAAACTGTCCATAGAATCACCTTCATTCATGTGCTCACTCTCCAACTGTTTTCGGAGGTAAGCAACACGAGCCTCATTCCTAGCCTGGTACAAAGTGGTAAGTGTATCCCAAGCATCCTTTGCTGTTCTGCAAGAGTGAATGTGAGGAATAATGGCACGTTTGACAGACAAGGCTATCAATGCATGTGCCTGGGAATCTCTGCCATCCCAACGAATCTGCTCTGCAGTAGGTGCAACAGAAAGAGCAGCACGAATAGGAATCTGCGGAATATCATCTTCGACACCATCTTCATCAGCTCCAACACCTGTATTTGCAGTACCTGTCATTACAGGTGTAACAGGACGTCTTTCAACACCCTGCACAATGTTCCACAATCCTTTTGCAACCAGTACATGTCACATCATATAAGCCCATAATGGGTAGTTGGTACCATCCAACTTATCCTCAACAGCCAACATACGAAATACATCACTGCTTTCAGCCATGGCCAGTGACTAAAATACCTTGATGCAGAAAATTGATTGTATCTCAAAAAGTTGAACAGAACTGCCCAGACGAGTTCTGCTAGACCTGTAGCAGACTTCGAGACGCTTAAACTGGCGAACAGAAACTGGTATATACCTTTGGCACAAAAGGAGAAAATAGCCTGCACAAGCGCTGCGATAGTGCGTTCGGAGGCCGAAACGAGCTCAGATCGCAATTTCGGCACAACAAAGCAAAGCAGTTTTGATCTCGAAAACACCCTGAGTATGCTCACCAAATTTCGTGCGAATCTGATACTGCAAACGGAGGAGTGTCGACGGCGCCCTAGAAGAAGCGACGACCTACTCTGATACCAATTGTTGGAGATAGACGTCTGCGGAAGCACGCGAACAGCACAAGGAAGAAGAAGAAGCTTGGAGCACAACACACAAGACTGAATGTATTACTAGAGAATGTACAAAGATAAGTAGCCCATTAGGGCAATAGGCGTATATACAAGCCGGGGGAAAAAAACCTCCTAAAGAGGGAAAAAAGTACCCCGGCGGTCCTAGAGTGTTCACACACATCACTACCTAAATATATCAACATTTACAGCTCCTTATACCTCAGTACAAAATGGTGTAGCTGAAAGGATGAATAGAACTATTCAAGATAGAGTAGTTTCTATGTTGCATCATGCAAAGCTCTCACAAGGCTTTTGGGTAGAAGCAATATTGACTGCAGTTCATGTGATTAACTTTTCACGTAGTATTGCCAAAGGTTTGAAAGTGGCACAAGAGTTATGGATAGGGAAGCCACCATATTATGATCATCTTCGAGTTTTTGGGTGTGAAGCATATATTCTTATACCCAAGAATCTTAGAAAAAAGTTGGACCATGCCAAACATATTCTTGGCATGCACATTACTCATGATAGGAGTAAAAGATGCATATACTTGTCTCAAATTGAGTACATGTCCAAAGTACTTCATAGGTTCAATATGCAGGGTGGAAAGGCATTGAATACACCTTTACCCACATATGTGAAATTGAGCAAAGATGATTGCCCCAAATTAGATGAGGAAAAGGAATTCATGACCAAAATTCCCTATCAGTCTGCTATGGGTAGTCTCATGTATGCTATGGTAGCTACGAGACCAGACATTGCATTTGTAGTGGGAGTTGTGAGCAGATATATGTCTAATCTTGGCAAGAAACATTGGGAAGCAGTCAAGATGATTTTGAGATATCTTAGTGCCACTAAGGACAAGTGTGTATGCTTAGGTAGAGGGAAAGCATCCATGATTGGTTACACAAATTCTGATTATGCTGGTTGTGTAGACAATTGTAAGTCTACATCAGGGTACATTTTTCATTTTGTTGGAGGTGTTATCTCTTGGAGATCTCGTCTTCAAGAATGTATAGTTGTTTCCACCACATAAGCAGAGTATGTTGCAACAAGTGAGGCATGTAAGGAAGCATTGTGGCTATCTCATCTTACTTGTGATATGGGTTTACCTCAGCATGTACCTCGTTTGCTCAGCGATAGTCAAAGTGTCATTGCTTTGGATAAGAATCCGGTCTATCATGCAAAGACCAAGCACATTGAGGTGAGGTATCACTTCATTAGAGATTGCTTAGCCACTGAGTGCATTATTCTTTAGAAGGTTCACACTCGATATAATATTGCAGATGCTTTGACTAAAGCTCTACCATAGGATAGCTTTCGACACTGTTGTAACTTGATGGGGGTTACCTGATTCATGATCTTATAAAGTCACTTGTATACTGTATAACATTCCTATCAAGTGGGAGGTATAGTTTGTATATTTACACTCAGTTATTATTTATCATTCTTTTTTTGTCTCCCATATTGGCCTTTAGTGGGAGATTGTTATCGTTAGTGTCCATGTGAAAGGCCAAATGGCCATTGGACACTTCTTTGTATATGTTCTTTAATAAAACATATAGTGGTCTGATCAACCACAGACTCTAACTTCAACCACATTTGTAACACCTGAGAAGTTTGTGTTCGTGCTCCCTGTGTAATGTGTTTTTCTACGTATTTTGCAGTGTCTGTGCGGAGTATCGTGTGCGGCCCTATGAGCTCAGTTTTCTACTCAGAGGATATCATCCTGGAGCTCTCGAGAAGAAGATCACACTATGGTACATTGCCATTTAAATACTTCAAAAAGAACATCACGACTAACCGAAATACATTTAGTTTGTGGCCAATACAAATGATAGACTTTTCTTTTAGAACTATAGATGAGCAAGTGATCGCTTGCAACCACCAATCCTCAAATGGAGTGACTGATTCCAATGATTTGGTGGGACACCTATTAAGTACATATGTTGTAGACATAAAAGCCTCAAGCCATAAGCTATGTGGTTAATCTTGACTTTTGATCTTACACCTCACCATCTCCATAAGAGACTTGTTCTTTCTTTCAGCAACTCTTGAGGTGTATAGGACACTGTACACTCATATTTTATCCCATGCTGAGCCAAAAATGCATAAAATAATATTTTATCCCATGTTGAGGCTGATTTGCATGCTGACAAATTTTTAGCCATAATTAGAAACTATTTGAAGCCCATAAACACTTCAAACTTTGCTTTCAATGGATACACCCATGCATGCCTAGAGAAATCATCAATAAAAGTCAAGAAGTAGAGGTAGTTCCCAAAAGAAAATGTTTGCATAGGACCACAGACATCACTATGAACAAGCTTCAATTTATAAGAAACTTGAACTGAACCATCTTTTGGAAAGCCAATCTTGGCTAATGTTGAAATTGACAATAGATTTTTCTTGATACTTGGTATGCACAAAGCATCTAGCAATGTGAAAGAACTACCATCATTAGTAGTAAGAATGATCTTTCCAACTCCTATTAGAGGATAAGAGGAGTTGTTAGCAAATATGACAGTATTCCGTGTAGGGATCACAGGCTCAAGTGAATTGAAGAAACTGTGTTGCAAGGTAATATGTTTAGTTGCCCCATTATCAAAATACCAAACATATGAGTCTACTACAGACATACATTGTTCATGAGAAGATGGGTCATAGCTACAAATAGTTGTAAATGCCCGTTCTTCATTCTGAACAAGATTTGTACAGTATGCTTTAGGTGTTTGTAGAGAACATTCAAACCTCTTTCTTATTTGTCTCTTTTGCAACTAGTTTAGAACAACTCTTTATGACATGATCATTTCAATTATAGAATTTTCAAAATTGTTTCTTCTTTTTTATTTTATTCTCATCTTTGTTTTCCTTCTTTGAGTATGCAACATTAACAAATCTATGCTAAGTAATAGATGCCTGACTTGTTCTGCTTACTAATAAATGACTTACTAGTAGATCTGGTACACACATAACTGACTTGTTCTACCTAGATTGATCTTCATCCAACAAAACAAAGACTAACTCCTCGAATGTTAAGGCATTTGGATTGCCTTCATAATCAATGGAAGAGTAGAAACAAAACTCTGATATGAATATGGAAGACCATTAAGAAGAGTCTCGACAAGTAAACTATCTGGCAAGACCATTAGTAGAAATCAATTGCTCCTTCCAATCTTTGATCTTTGTCAAAAAATTATCTATAGAAATTCCTTCATTCATATGTTGTGTCCCATTATTTTTAGAGGTAAGCAGCACGAGACTCATTTTTTCCCTACTATAAATTTATAAGTGTATCCCAAGCATCATTTGTTGTCTTGCAAGAGCGAAGTGAGGGATAATGGCACATTTGATAGAAAAATCTATAAATGCATGTATCTAAGTATCTTTTCCATCCCAATGAAGTTGCTCTACAGTAGGTGTAGTAGGAATAGGAATTTGAAGATCATAATCTTCAACACCATCTATATCACCTTCAATAACTATATTTGTAGGTGTAGTAGGATGTTTTCCAACACCCTACACAAAATTCCACAACCCTTTTGCTACCAATACATGACATATCATATATGCCTAGAATGGATAATTGGTACCATCTAACTTATCCTCAATAGCCAACATACAGAAGACATCATTGCTTTCAGCGATGGCCAATGACTAAATGTTGATGCAAAGAATTGATTGTATCTCAAAAAGTTGAATAGAAATACTCTGTCAAGGTTTGCTAAACTTGTAGGATACTTTGAGGACTTATACTAGCAAATCAAACTTGTATTTATTTTTGGCACAAAAGGATGGAATTACATGCACAATCATTGTAATAGTGCATTCAAAGGTTGAAACAAGCTCATATAAAAATTTCAATGCCACACAACAAAGATGTTTTAAACCCCTAATCGCCTTGAGTATACTCACGAATATTCATGTGATTCTCATATTGTGACCAGAGGGGTGTTGATTGTTGGAGATAGATGTTTGCGGAAGCACGCAAACAACACAAGGAAGGAGAAGAAGCTTGGAGCACAACACACAATACTGAATGTATTACTAGAGAATGTACAAAGAGAAGTAGCCCATTAGGGCAATAGGCATATATACAAGTCGGGGGAAAAAACCTCCTAAAGAGGGAAAAAAGTGCCCCGACGGTCCTAGTGTGTTCACACAGATCACTACCTAAATATATCAACAAATCCCCCTTGGGAGTGATGCGGTGAACAAGGAGTTGGCACTCATGTATAAGGAAGTGCCAAGCTATGTGGAAATCACTCCACAAAAGGAAGTAAGCCCAAAGCTTTGCGGAAAGCTTCAAATTTCTCCCTAGGCAAAGCCTTCATGAAAAGGTCTGCAATGTTCTCTTGCGTGGGCACATATGCCAAGCTGATCTCCCCAGTAGAGAACCTCTCCCTGACATAGTGATAATGCATCTCAATGTGCTTAGTGCGAGCATGGAACATAGGGTTCCTCGCAGTTACCAATGCGCTCTGACTATCAGTGAAGATGGTGGTGGCAGAAGGCTGCTCAACACCCAAATTAGCGATAAGGCATCTGAGCCACACACTCAACAGTCATTGTGAAAGCTTCTCTATACTCAGCCTCACAACTGGAAGTGGCCACATTAGGCTGCTTCTTGCTCAACCAAGATATACATGAGCTACCAAGCATGAAGCAAAAGCCACTAGTGGACACACAAGTGTCATAGCAACCAGCCCAATCAGAGTCAAAAAAAGCATGCAAATCTTGTCGTAGTGATCCCCCCTTGGGATAAAACAACCCAAGTAGCCAAGTACCACTCAAGTAGCGAAAGATGCGCTTAACCATCTACCAATGCTTGACTCCTGGGCAATGCATAAACCTCCTCATCTATGAGACAACAAACTGAATATTTAGCTGAGTAATGCATAAGTAAATCAAGCACCCAATAGCCTGTTGATAGAGAAAAACATCAAATGCATCTCCAGCATCATGAAGACTCAATCGTAAACCTGTCTCCATAGGAGTGGCAATAGGCTTACAGTCTTCAAGGCCAAAACACTGCAATAATGTGTCAATATATTTCGTTTGACACAAAGCCATTCCACCATCAACTTGCATAAATTGAATGCCCAAATAGTGGTGCAAATGCCCCAAATCAGACATCTCAAATGAGGCATGCAAATCAGCTTTAAAATCAGCAATATGCTTCTCAATAGGACCAGTGAGCAGCATGTCATCAACATAGACAACAATGATCAGAAGCACATCATTAGCACGCTTAACATGTAAGGTGCTTTTAGTTGGATTGTTCTTAAAACCATGTGCAATCAGATAGGCATGTATCTTCTCATACCAAGCAGGTGGTGCTTGCCATATAATGCCTTCTTTGATCTGCACACGTGGTTTTCATGCCCTTTCTACACAAAGCAACGGGGCTGAAAAACATACACTTCTTCATGCAAGTCACCATTCAAAAATGTTGTTTTAATGTCCAACTGATGTACATTCCAACCATGATGAGCTGCAGGTGCTCAGATGCTACGAACAGTAGTCATTCGGCAAGTAGGTGTAAAGGTCTCATCAAAATCAATGCCTCTTTCCTATGCATAACCCTTTGCAACAAGTCTAGCCTTATACCTATCAACTATACCATCAGGCTTACACTTCAGCTTGTATACCCATCGAGTCCCAATGGCCTTCTTTCCAAGAGGCAAGTCACATAAAGACCAAGTACCATTCTTCATTATAGCATCATATTCAGATTGCATATCAGCCATCCAATTTTCTGAATTTTATGCTTCATCAAACGAAACAGGCTCAGTCTCATCACAGAGACTAGATGCAACCATAACATAGCAATCTGATGCAAAAGAGGCACTATGAGATCCTGATCAAGTATGATATGACATAGGTGCATATAATTTATTGTCACGCAAGGTCTGCACTAGTCATTTTGGCATAGTTCTTGCCTACTCAATATCAGCTCTCTCATCAATAAGTGCATCATGTAAATCTGCATCAGAAATGGAATGATCTGCATCATCACATGAAACCTGCAAAGGCTGAAAAGTGGCTTCATTAGGACCAGCACTAGACTGTCCACCTATAAAAAGAGGCAGCAAAGTATCATATGTCTTTGGAGCTAACAGATGTCTCCTTAGTACATGAAAGCAATGGCTGAATAGCATCTTCCACAAAAACAACATCACGGTTAACCAGAATGCGTTTACTTTGTGGATGATACAGACAATAGCCTTTACTTTCAGAACTGTACCCAACAAAAATACATTTTATTGCTTTATCATCCAATTTTCTACAATGTTGTTCAAGCACTAATGCATATGCCAAACAACCAAAAACACGCAAATGAGCAACAGATGTCTTGCGGTCATGCCAAGCCTCATATGGAGTGATAGATTGCAGCGCTTTAGTGGGACACCTGTTAAGTACATATGCTGCACACATGACAGCCTCAAGCCAGAAACTATGTGGTAAAGCCTAACCCTTGACCATACACCTCGCCATCTCCATGAGTGACCTGTTCTTTTGTTTAGCAACTCCATTCTGTTGAGGTGTATACGACACTATACACTAGTGTTTTATCCCACGTTCAGCCAGAAATGCATTAAAATTAGAAGACATATATTCCCCCCCTCTATCTGAACAGAGGGTGCCCATTTTACATGCTGACAGATTTTCAGCCAAAACCAAAAATTGTTTGAATCACATGAACACTTCAGACTTTGCCTTCAATGGATATACCCATGCATGCCTGGAAAAATCATCAATGAAAGTCATGAAGTAAAGATAATTTCCGAAAGAAGGTGTCTGCATAGGACCATAGACATCACTATGTACAAGCTACAATTTCTGAGTAGCCCAAATTGAACCATCATTTGGAAATGAGGAACATTGCATTTTGCCCAAAATATAGCCTTCACAAACATGTTATCCAGGTGCCTCAAGTTTGGGCAAAGAGGACACCATTTCATATTTTTGCAGGCGTAGCAAACTAGCAAAATTCAGAAGACCAAAGCGTGCATGCCAAAGCTTTGCATCTAACATAGTTTGAGAATCATGTATTGCACATGCTGAATCATTCACAGATCTTTCATAGTCTATGAGCTTATGCAACCCACGACATAAAATGTCGTAAGCAATAATCACATCGTCATTTGACATATCATGAATTGTACACCTGTCATCAACAAATTTCACAACCAAACCAATCTTGGCTAATGCAAAAACTTATAATAGGTTCTTCTTGATCCCTAGCACATATAAAGCATCTGACAAAGTGAAAGAACTACCATCAATAGTAGTCAAAATGATCTTACCAACTCCCATAACAGGATAAGAGGAGTTGTTGGTGCATCTAACAGTATTTCGTTTAGGGGCAGGCTCGAGTGGAGAGAAGAAACTGCACTGCGAGGTAATATGTTTGGTCGTCCCACTGTCAAAATACCAAACATCTGAGTCTACTACAGACATGCACTGCTCATGAGAAGATGGGTCAAAACTGCACATAGTAGTAAACACCCATTCTTGTTCCTGCACAAGATTAGCAGACTCTATTTTTGGTGTAGAGGCCTCTACAACAACCATTCTAGCCTCTTTCTTTTTTGCCTCTTTAGCAGCCAGTTTTGGACAGTTCTTTATGATATGATCATTCCCTTTATAGTACTTACAAAACAATTTCTGCTTTTCTGATTTCTTCTCATCTTTATCGTCCTTCTTCAAATGTTCAACATTTGCAGATTTCTGCTTACTAGTTGAAGAGCTTCATTTTCCTTTGCCCTTCTGGCTAGCTAGGAAAGCTTGATCTGCAACACGCATAATGGACCTGTTCTGCCTGGACTGATCTTCCTACAACAGAACAGAGGCTAACTCCTCAAATGAAAAGGCATTTGGATTGCCTTTCATCATTAACCAAAGAGTAGAAGCAAAACTCTGATATGAATCAGAAAGACCATTCAGAACGGTCTACACAAGTGAGCTACCTTGTTGCAGAAAATTGACTATATCTCAAAAAGTTGAACGGAACTGCCACACAAATTCTACTAGACCTGTAGCAGACTTCGAGACGCTTATACTGGTGAACAGAAACTGGTATATACCTTTGGATTAAAAAGACGAAATAGCCTGCACAAGCACTGTGATAGTGCGTTCGGAGGCCGAAATGAGCTCAGATCGTGATTTTAGCACCACAAAGAAAAGTAGTTTTGATCTCCAAAACACGCTGAGTATGCTCACAAAAATTCGTGCAATTCTGAGACTTCAACTGGAGGAGTGTCGATGTCGCCCTAGATGAAGCGACGACCTGCTCTGATACCAATTGTTGGAGATAGACGTCTGCGGAAGCATGCAAACAGCATAAGGAAGGAGAAGAAGCTTGGAGCAAAACACACAATACTGAATGTATTACTAGAGAATGTACAAAGATAAGTAGCCCATTAGGGCAATAGGCATATATACAAGCCAGGGGAAAAAAACCTCCTAAAGAGGGAAAAAAGTGCCCCGACGGTCCTAGTGTGTTCACACACATCACTACCTAAATATATCAACATTGATGATGCCCTAGAGGTAGTGATCTACTCAAATACAAAAGCACACGAACATCACAAGGAAGAACACGAAGCTTGGAGCACAACACAATACAGAATGTATTACCAAGCAAATATACAAAGATAAGTGATCCATTAGGGTTATAGTCATATATACAAGACAAGGGGAAAAAACCTTCTAAAGAGGGAAAAAGTGCCTCTGGCATCCTAAGTGCGTTTAATAAGTACGAAAATATATCAACAAGAAAGTGCTCAATTAGTTTTGCATTACCAATTACAAGATACTCTTTATGGATCTCATTCAACTACTTTATAGCTATGGGCATTTGGAATAATCCCCATACATCATCAACAGAAGCTCTTAGTGACATGCCTAGAACCACACTTCATGAGGGATTTGAAAAAAAAAACACCTATAATTACAAGGTATGGAACACGCAAAATTGTAGCAAATTATCTTGATAAGTTTTACATTCTCCACAACAAGTGAATCATGTTTTATGCTCCTTGGAAATTGTATCCAATCTAGGAAGTACCCCAAAAACTCAGTAGGGCATTGAAAAGGGATATGTCATACAACTTCATATTTTGGATCTATGACTTTAAGAATTCTTCTTAAAAATTTTAAACCAAAAGAGTAGTTTTCTCCACATTTAACAATGAAAATAAATGAAATAAACTGATTGCATCATGCAATGGAAACTATTAATCATATTGGAGAAGGCATGTCTTGTGCAATATGAGATGATATATCTCTCGTATTAATTTTGGGATGATAAAACTTAAATTTTTAGGGGATGAAGGAGGAGTATTATATGATCCAAATTTGATTCCCCATCAAGGATAAAATTTTTGTTTTGATGGAAGTGGAGAAACCATAAACTTTGGAGATCAAACCTCAAGATATAGGAGAAATAATCATCTATATCTAATGGGTCAATATTATAGGAGTATGATTCCACTAAACAAATACTGGAATCTTTTAGAAAATTTGTCCAATCATGCACTATTATGATATGCATACGGTACCTTCCTTCCCAAGAATAAGATTTTTTTTCTTCTAAAGAAAAATTTCTATAAAAAAAAGAAAAAAATGTTTCATAGGCATCCGACCTAGATTTCAATATTGAGTTGGAAGATGATGTAAGAAAAGGAAAATGTCTCCCCATAAATAATAACATAATAGTCAATCCCTCAATTACATTACAAAAACTTATGAGAACACTTTATCTAAAAAATATACAACACTTAATTGATCACATTCAGCACACTCAATACCAAAATCCATTAAAATGAAAACAACCAATTCACATGGCTTCCAAACCATAATAAGAGAAATATGAAGAAAACAAAACCTTAAACCATCAAGTTTTGAGAAGATTTCATAGAGAGAAAGAAATCACCATATTGAGTGCTTATGATTGGGGCAATCATCATAATTGGAAAATTCGTTGGAATTGGATAGTGAAAGAAGAGTTTCTTTTTTAATAGAAGACGTCTCATTATATCATTTCTACTATGAGTAAAGAAATACTCTTTCTCAATCATCTACTTTACACCATCAAAAAAGGACCTTTTGTATTGGTATGAGATTCGACGTTGGTTCGAGTAAGAAATAGATATATTCAACTACACGACATTAATAGATGCATTTTTCTCATGGGACAAATACATGCTCAATATATGGTTACTCAAAGAATTTAACATGACTCAATTCAATAGAGATTCTACTTGTAAAGACCTTGGAATTTTTCCCATTCAAAAAACACCTAGTGAAATTAGCACTATAATAGATATTTCATTCAAATTTGGTCCCTTGTCTTCCTCGATGGTCATGGTTCCAATATGTTTTTCTTTTGGACCAAATTTCTTAGGGCGGATAGAATATAGTTTGTGTGTATCAAAAAAATTGCTTATATACATGGAATTTATTCATCACATAGGTCTATCATAGTCTATGACCATGGTATAAACCCATCAAACAAACCAAATCAAGATCAAAGATTACCATTGTGAATCAGTAATACTATTGTGGATCAGTAATACCATTGTGAATCAATAATCTCATAGAAAATCTCCTTTGTTTCAAAAAGTAGTGGACACCTTTATCAAAAATATCTATCAATCTCACTAGCTTAAAATCATGAAGGGCACTAGAAAATATAGAATGCAATGAAAAAAGTATAGGGAAATTTTCAAACCTATCGAGGGAGAAAATGTAGTCACCCATTAAAAAATACATGTGTTATAAAGAGCAATTAATATATGAATTCAATAATAAAATAAATACATTTAGTACTTGGCTCATAAAAGACTCCAAAAAATCTAAAACCAAGGAAAAGAAAATTGGATGCTCTTCAAAAAGCATTTTCAAAAGTTTCAAGAAAAAAAAGGAGTAGAGACTTTTCTCTACAAATACAACTAGATTTTATCACTAATGTTAATAAACTTTTTGCCCTATTTCATTCGAACTTCCCAAACACTAGCAATAAGCTCTCATAATAGTTGAAAGAGATACAAGGATGAGTTATAATATGTTCTTCAATGCTTGAGCGATGGGAAAAACCTTGAAAGATATGGCCTTTTAAGAAAAAAACTATCTTAAAAATGCTAATTCTAGAATCTTTCAATGAAATGTGACTAGATGAGCGCATACCTTTTTTTCTTCAAAAGAGAAGGTCTCGCCTAAGCCCAAAATTCCTTGCATGACTTAATTAAAACAATCTCTATACAAGATGAGGGAGCATAGTACCCACCACATACCCCTTATCCCACAAAGCCTTGTTCGTTGAAACCAAGTGTCCCTGTTTTAATTCACTATACTATATTTGTGGAAGACGATCACCCTAACTTGAATCTTCTACAAGATAATGCGTAAATCTTGAGTTTTATCAATTTTCATTTTCATTTAATACAATCTAGATTAATACAAATTGATCCAATTTTTAGAAAAATTATCATGATGATCTTGTCACCCAATCATTGACATTCTTCATATAAGAATCATACAAGAACGCTTTATTACCATCTTCTCTTTGTCATTTCTAACTCACGTCAATGAAGAAAGTCCTCGTGGGCTTAAGAATGGTCTTACTTCTCTGATGCATACGATTCAATAGTAATTCCTTATTCTTTTGCAAGGGGATGATATTATGATTTTTTTTCTCAAAATCTTGCTAATATTCCATGCCTTCAAGTCTAAATCAAAAACTTACAGAATATAGATTATCTCATATGGCCATATCTTCAAACATCCAAGTTATTCTCTCAAGTATAAAATCAAAAAATAAATAATAAACTTCTTTGGTTAAGGATATAATTCTTGGAAAGAAAAGCATGTTGAAATGTTTTGGTAGTGATGTGTGATCACACTTAGAATTTAAGGGCACTTTTTCCCCCTTTAAGAGTCCCCCCCCCCAATCTTGTATATACACCTATAACCCTAATAGGCTACTTCTTCTTTATAAATTCATTTATTAATACACTCATATGTGATTATTCATCAAGACGGTAAAATGGTCTCCACAATACAATGCAAATGTTGTGGACATTGTTATGTAGGCAATGTAACTCATATAAAACAGCATATTTTTATTAAAAGGTAGTAATGTGGCAAGATGATCTAATCCAGATAGTGATAAAAGGGTGCATTTTGCAAGTTATGCAAGCAAATGTAAATACCAAGGTATCACATCAAAATATTTAAAAGTACTTTCAAAGTAGTCCAAGTGTAGAGAAAGAACGAGTAGATGTATCAATGATAATAGAGGATTCTCTGTTGGAGTTAGACGTCTGCGGAAGCACACGAACAACACAAGGAAGAAGAAGAAGCTTGGAGCACAACACACAATACTGAATGTATTACTAGAGAATGTACAAAGATAAGTAGCCCATTGGGGCAATAGGCATAGTACTTTCAAAGTAGTCCAAGTGTAGAGAAAGAACGAGTAGATGTATCAATGATAATAGAGGATTCTCTGTTGGAGTTAGACGTCTGCGGAAGCACATGAACAGCACAAGGAAGAAGAAGAAGCTTGGGCACAACACACAATACTGAATGTATTACTAGAGAATGTACAAAGATAAGTAGCCCATTGGGGCAATAGGCATATATACAAGCCGGGGGAAAAAACCTCCTAAAGAGGGAAAAAAGTGCCCCGGCGGTCCTAGAGTGTTCACACACATCACTACCTAAATATATCAACAAATCCCCCCTGGGAGTGATGCGGTGAACAAGTAGCTGGCACTCATGTATAAGGAAGTGCCAAGCTATGTGGAAATCACTCCACAAAAGGAAGTAAGCCCAAAGCTTTACGAAAAGCTTCAAACTTCTCCCTAGGCAGAGCCTTCGTGAAAAGGTCTGCAATGTTCTCCTGCATGGGCACATATGCCACGCTGATCTCCTTAGCAGAGAACCTCTCCCTGACATAATGATAATGCACCTCGACATGCACTGCTCATGAGAAGATGGGTCAAAATTGCAGACAGTAGTAAACGCCCATTCTTCTTCCTGCACAAGATTAGCATACTCTGTTTTTGGTGTAGAGGCCTTTGCAACGACCATTCCAGCCTCTTTCTCTTTGCCTCTTTAGAAGCCAGTTTTGGACAGTTCTTTATAATATGATCATTCCCTTTACAGTACTTACAAAACAATTTATGCTTTTCTGATTTTTTCTCATCCTTATCTTGGTTCTTCGAATGTGCAGCATTTGCAGATTTCTGCTTACTAGTAGAAGAGTTCCATTTTCCTTTGCCCTTCTGACTAGCCAAGAAAGCTTGATCTGCAACACGCATAATGGACCTATTCTGCCTGGACTGATCCTCTTGCAACAGAACAAAGACTAACTCCTCAAATGACAAGGCATTTAGATTGCCTTTCATCATCAACCGAAAAGTAGAAGCAAAACTCTGATATGAATCAGGAAGACCATTCAGAACGGTCTGCACAAGTGAGCTATCTGGTATAACCTCATCAGCGGAAATCAATTGTTCCTTTAAGTCTTTGATCTTCGTTACGAAACTATCCATAGAATAACCTTCATTCATGTGCTCACTCCCCAACTATTTTCAGAGGTAAGCAACGCGAGCCTCATTCCTAGCTTGGTACAATGTGGTAAGTATATCCCAAGCATCCTTAGCTGTTCTACAAGAGCGAATGTGAGGAATAATGGCACGTTTGATAGACAAAGCTATCAATGCATGTGCCTGGGCATCTCTTCCATCCCAGCGAATCTGCTCTGTAGTAGGTGCAGTAGAAACCGCAGCACGAACAAGACGTTGCAAAATATCACCATCTTCGACACCTTCTGCATCAACTTCAGTACCTGCAGTTGTAACAGTTGCAGGTGTGATAGGACATTTTTCAACACCCTGCATAATGTTCCACAATCCTTTTGCAACCAATACATGTCGCATCATATAAGCCCACAATGGGTAGTTGGTACCATCCAACTTATCCTCAACAGCCAACATACGGAATACATCACTACTTTCAGCCATGGCTGGTGACTAAAATACCTTGATGCAGAAAATTGACTGTATCTCAAAAAGTTGAACGGAATTGCCCAGAGGAGTTCTGCTAAATCTGTAGCAGACTTTGAGATGCTTATACTGGAGAACAAAAATTGATATATATCTTTGGCACAAAAAGATAAAATAGCCTACACAAGCACTGTGATAATGCGTTCAAAGGCAGAACTGAGCTCAGATCGCGATTTCGGCACAACACAGCGAAGGTGTTTTGATCTCGGAAACACGCTGAGTATGCTCACCAAAATTCGTGCGATTCTGAGATGCAACCAGAGGAGTGTCGACGGCATCCTAGATGAAGCGATGACCGTCTCTGATACCAATTGTTGGAGTTAGACGTCTGCGGAAGCACGTGAACAGCACAAGGAAGAAGAAGAAGCTTGGAGCAAAACACACAATACTGAATGTATTACTAGAGAATCTACAAAGATAAGTAGCCCATTAGGGCAATAGGCATATATACAAGCTGAGGGAAAAAAACCTCCTAAAGAGGGAAAAAAGTGCCCCGGCGGTCCTAGAGTGTTCACGCACATCACTACCTAAATTTATCAACATTCTCATGATATTTTTGCGCAAGTATCACAAACTATTTTTGAGAATAATCAAGATATAAATAGGTAGATATATAGATATATAGATATGGTGATAAATACATAAATAGTTAAACTGATTGATAGATAGGTAGATATGGTGATAAACAAATAGATAGATAGAATGATGGATATATGGATAGAAATATAGATAGATTGATTGATTGATTCATAGATAAATATATAGATAATGATAATAATCTACATCATAACATTTTAATCACATCCATCATAATCACTTCATGTAAAAATCCTTCATAATTACTTCATATCTAAATCCATCATAATCACTTCATATTAGATCCACATTATCACTTCATGTATCATAAAACACGTCAACTTATAGAACTTATTATATAACATTAAATAAACGATTGAACTTGACACAATGAAACAAATATGTTTGATTAATAAACATGTTCATTGATAAATATCCTTTTCAATACGGTCTAGTTAATCCATCACTATTGAATATCTTCAAATCATAACAAACAAGGTTCAAGAATACTTTAAGCAACTCATGTATGTCTACTCTTTTCGATACATCTTTATCACATGCTAGTTCTAATGCATACTTGAACTTACAAACCCCATTTTTATCAATGGGGTAACTATCTAAATCTACATAAAAGTTGCAAAAGAAGTATTGCAATCGTATAGGTCTCTTGAATCTTATTGAATGGCGGAGGGCAAGTGGATATGCACTCTAGTGTGATCCACCAATACTTTCGACTCCACTCATTTCTAGTTGATATGTCGACTCTTTTTCATTTTCTCGAGCCACATGTCCAATGTACCACCATTCCATAATCTGAAAATAATGCATAGGCTTTTACTATGATATCTAGCCAATGCAAGTGGACTCATTATTCCACTATGGGTAATAGGTAATACGGTGGCCTCATTCATTGCTTCATTATCTCATGTTTGTTAATTACCACCATAATTTTGTTGCAAAAAATTGGTTGATGAACCTCGAATGGGTTATTATGACTTTATGGACCATTCCATATTGTCCTTCCCCCACAAGAGTCGTATCTTCGAAATGAATAGATGAATATGGGAGCTAAAATAGGTTGTTGGATGTTTTATCTCCCATATTCACATGTATATCTGCACATGGATCTACTATTGTTGCTATTGTTGGTCTCTCTACCTGTTTAGTAGTGTTAAGTCTCACTCCTTTATCCTTTGGTAGTGTGAATCGACAATTTTGATTTTGTCGATAAATCCTGGCATTGTTGTGATATCCAATGCCAAGGATTCTACTACTTTGATTGTTTGTCCAAAGATGTGAGTGAGCTCTTTGGACATTTGTTCACCTATTACTTGTGCTCCTCCTAAAATGATTCCAAATTTATTTTCAATTTTAATCTATGTTGTTCTACATAGCTATTCGATGAACTCCTTGTAATTTGATACATCCATTGCTAAGGTGATCTAGTCTTCTCGCATTCCATACATGTATGAGCATACAAACTCTTCCAGAAACTTTCACTCGTGCTTGTTTAGTTACCTATCATATGTGCAAATATAAGAAATAGACTATTAGATAAAAATTAAAATTTTTAATAAATTGAATTTTTTAACACTTATCTAATTCATAAAAACAATAATAGAAAATAAGAATCATAAATAAAATGATAGATACTTAAATACATCTTTAATGACTCATATAAATAGATAAATCAACAAGTGTATGGATAGATAGATCAATATACATATAGATGAATAATTGAATGGACATATGAATAAGTGTATGGATAGATAGATCAATATATAGATAAATAAATGATAGATAGATGAATATTGAATGGATAAATAATTGAATAGATAGAAAAATATAGATAGATAGATCTATATATAAATAAATAAATTATAGATAGATGAAAATTTAATATATAGATAATTGAATAGATAGATAGATGGATACATAGATAGATGAAAAAGTGCATGGATAAATAAATAAATATATAGACAAATATGGATTTATAGGTAGATAAGTAATTTCATGGATATGTAGAACATCACCTTCATTGAGTTTTCAATGGATAGGCGGAGACCTCTTGATTGATCTACAATGGATATGCAAAGACTGCTCATTGCTAGCATCATATGATGCCCCCCAGAATAAGCAGTTACTTCTACTCTTTGTTGGAGACTACAAAGTTGCTTGGAACCACAGAGCCACACAAAGACAGCTAGACTTATTCCTATGAGTAGCACAACTCCAATGAGAGACACTGAGCTACTGCGGCAGGATACCAGCATGTGTAGCCCAAAGATGACACTTACCTAGAATCTTGGAACCCCAATCACGAGAAAATTCATAGACGGTGCTCCTCTATTCCCACAAAAGTTGGAAATACCAAGACCCCAAAAGAAAAAGCAAGATGGAGAAGAAATTTACATTGTATTACGATTGGCTAAGACAAAACTAATGTTAGATCTGGGGACATTATTGAAGTGCTCCTCTATATATCCAAAAGAATTTATAACGAGTATAGAATTTCAAGGAAAGAAGAAGAATGAGAAGGAAATTCAAGGCATTATTCAAAGCATTACCACTCAAATCGATTCAAATGCCCCTATGATGATAGTGAAAATAAAGGGTTATGCAATTCCAGGTGCCCAACTCGATAGTGGAGTGGCAGTGAACTTTTTGACAGAACTCATGATGAAAGTTTTGGGGCTTACTCAATAAGCAAATACATCGATGTTTTTACTAGAACAAGGAAGAGGCATTCAGCGAGAGATAGGTGAGGGGGAGCTTTAGCAATGCTATGGGGGAATATACAGATGCCCCAACGTCTTAGAGTTTCAAGTCGGTGTTGATATGGAGCACCATGTAGAGGAGGAGGGTTCAACAATAAAGTTTTTTCGATGAGCTAATGGGAAAGGAAGTTCCTTTTAACGATTGTGATGCACACATTTATAACAGAAGTATTTCTTCCAATGAAATAAAAGCCAATCGACTTTTAGGCCTCTGAACCGGAGATTAAACGGAATGGGGGATGTTAGGGATGCGAGTTAAAGTTTTGACATGACAAGTGAACTTCGAGCTCGAAGATACAACATGCGCAACAGCCGTGCCACCCTTTGAAATTTGATTTTCATTCAATATATAGGTCTCTCTTTATGCTAATGAGGTTCATTCGATTAAGCTCTTACCTTCCATGTCTACAAATGGAAATTTTGAGGTTTTGACCATGAGTAGAACGAAATGCGAACATGGGTTTCTACTTTAATGGTTGGAAATTCTCGTGCATTTGAAAATGTTGACTTGAGTCTCTTTTCTTTTTCTACAAATGCATCGAAGTGTTTATACTGGATATGATTATACTCGGTGAAGATAAGTATGCTTCCTTCTCTCATCTCATTGCACACTCCTTTCTATGGATATCTCGACCTATTTAGTGAACCGGACATAAAAAGGAGGGAATGAGCAAATCATAGCGCTAATAAATTGGAGAATATATCTAACAATCGAAAGCTGCAGATCGAGCATATTTATGGGCTTCAAATCAGAGAAAATTGACGAACTTATGGGCAATTGAGTAGATTTATCTATAAATACTTGTAGTTTTCTCGTGTTTAGGACTTCAATCAAGTGCCCTGGAGCATTGATCTCAAATGTTTGAGTCAAGACAAATTATTTTCCAATTTTGAATTAGACAAGAAAACTTTCTATTTATGGAAGAAGGCACTCAAAAAAATGTTCAGTGCTCCTTGTTATGAATTGAGGAAAAAAAATTAGCTTCAAATGGGAAGGTGAGTGAGCTGACTCAAGTTATATCACGAATTTGATTGACAAGAGAGTGAACATAATACTTAAGAACTCATATGTGTGATCCCGACATTTCACGAAGTAGATAGTGCATATCCACAATCATATAGATCAATGCATATCTCTTTACAAATAGCTCCAATGATCAGAATATTGCATAGAAAAACTCATGATGGTGTTTATCTTTATTATCCAAGCCTTGGATGAGATAATGAGACCATATGTTCACTTCAATGACTATGTGAAGTTAGGAGACTTGAATAATACACAAACAACAATAGACAATAGCTCAAGATGATTATGAACTTCATGTATATGTGTAGAAATATAAAGTACAATGGTTGGAGGTGTTGGAGGACTCTAATTACTACGAGATAAGTACAATGGTCACTCAAGATCTGGGTGAGAGCTCAGCTAAATCTCGCAACCTCTTCAAGAGTATATATAAGCTTTTTTCCTTGATTTTAGTAGATAGTTGTTGATTAATTCTACCAAGAAGATTTCTTTTTAGCTACTCATTTGGATTTTAGATTCAAATGTGGTTCATGGTATTTGGCTCTCTTAACACCTAGTTGATTCGTGACTTTTCCTCATAACAGACTTTTACAATAGGTAAAAAATTATCGTGAGACTTATCCTTAGGAAAATCCTAAGGATATGTCTATACACACACATTGTTTCTGATAGTCAAATGGAATCCAAAACAAATATGATCAAGCAATTAGGTTTGCCATATGTACCAACAAGGATCATATGGAACAAACACATGGCATACTTATTATAAAAGCATAGGAAACAAGACGTTACACTGTGCAAGCGATCCCTTCAGTTGTGAAGCCCGAGAACCCTATCACATGCCTCCTGAGGACAACAGATTTTGGGGGGATTGTTGGATGAAGAAGGTAAAGAAGGGGGTCCCACAATTTTTTCATATGGACTCTTGTATGGAATGAATGCTAAAACATTGGGAAGAAGAGACAAGGAATAAATTAAGAAGACATCAGATAATGCTCAAGACAACAAAGCGATAACATATGTCATATTCACCCAATTCCAATAACCAATTGATTCATTTGTTGTATGCAAGCTCCATTTTGTAAAGGACAAGGAGTCATTGAGCTTTAGGAGCATTTATCCTTGCTAACTAGCTAATTCATTTTTAGGAATCTTTTTGAGTAGACATTAACTCGAGGGATATTTTTTTCTAGAGGCAACCACTTTTATGTGTGGAATTGGTCATTTGATATAAAAGATAATGAAACCCTAATGTGCTTAGTTTTTAAAGTCATTTCGTATGAAACTTGTCGATGTTCCTCTATTTTTCTTTCATTTTCATCTTCATTGTGAGTTTTCATGTCCTGAGGTGTCCTAGCCCATTGTATCTAAGGGGAGTGGCTTGGCACCCATTTGATGCACGTTTTTCTTCTTGGTGCATATTCCTCATGGTTTTTCTCCTTGACAACTTCTTTTGAACTCATAATGTGTGTGAAGAAATTTCTACATACACTTGGTCAAGTCACTATGTGATTTGACAATATGATGGTTGATCCAAGCCACTTGATGCTAGGGAATGTGTTTCCGGACCTATGGCAAGAATTTTTGTAATGGATGTTTATATTTTCAGAAGAAATTATGCATTAAAAAAATATTTCAAAGAGTTTATAATGAAAGAAATTCATAAATTTCCATATATAGGACACAATGCCATACATATCATTATTTATGCATATAAAGAATTTTTTGATGTATTTCGATGGTGATGCATCATAGTGGACACTCCTTCTGAAGAGCTCCATGACGATACCCTCATAGTAGAAAACCAAGCTCCGGATGCCACACACAATACTCCACACAAGCCTGCAAAATATATAAAAAAACATTGTACGCAGAGAACACGAACACGGATTTCTTAGGTATTACAAATGCTATTGAACTTATAGTCTATGGCTAACCAGGACACTATATGTTTTATTAAAGAACATATACAAGAGTCTCTAGCAACCATTCGGCCTTTCACACAGACACTAACAGTAACAATCTCCTACTAAAGGCCAATATGCCAAAAGTGATTATGGGAGAAAAATAAAGAAATATACTTGAGTGTAAGTATACAAACTATACCTCCCACATGATGGCCATTTTACACAATATACAAGTAACCGTGTAAGATTATGAATCAAATAACCCCCATCAAGTGACAAGAGTGTCGAAAGTTATCCTGTGGTGGAGCTTTAGTAAAAGCATCTGCAACATTATCTCGAGTATGAATGTTCTCAAGAAAAATGCACTCAATGGCTGAGGAGTTTCTAATGAAGTGATACCTCATCTTGATGTGCTTTGCCCTTGCATGATAGACCGGATTCTTAGCCAAAGTAGTGGTACTTTGACTATCACTGAGCAAACGACATACATGCTGAGGTAGACCCATATCAAAAGCAGGATGAGAAAGCCACAATGCTTCCTTACATGCCTCACTTGTTGCAACATACTCTACTTTTGTTGTGGAAACAATTGTACATTCTTGAAGATGGGATCTCCAAGAGATGGCACCTCTAGCAAAATGAAAAATGTACCCTGATGTAGACTTATGATTGTCTACACATCCAGCATAATTAAAATATGTGTAACCAGTAATAGATTCCTTCCCCCTACCCAAGCATAAACACTTCTCCCTAGGGCCTCTCAAATATCTCAAAATCATCTTGACCACTTCCCAATGCTTCTTGCTAGGATTAGACATCTATTTGCTCACAACTCCCACTACAAATGAAATGTCTAGCCTTGTAGCTACCATAGCATACATGAGACTTCCAATAGTAGACTAATAAGAAATTTTGGTCATGAATTCCTTTTCCTCATCTGATTTGGGCCAATCATCCTTGCTCAATTTCACATATGTGGGTAAAGGTGTACTCAATGTCTTTCCACTCTGCACATTGAACCTGTGAAGTACTTTAGATATGTACTCACTTTGAGAAAAGTATATGCACCTTTTACTTATGTCATGGTGATGTGCATGCCAGGAATATGTTTGACACCCCCCAAATTCTTCATATCAAACGTCTCACTCAACTTATTTTTGAGAATTGACAAGTCATAAAAGGACTTCCTAGCAATCAACATATCATCGACATAAAGTATCATGCATATAAAGAATAGCCTTGAGACTTCATAAAAGCATCAAACTATTAGTACCACTGTCTAGAGGCTGCTTAAGTCCATACAAGCTCTTCTTCAGCTTACAAAGTAGAATTTCTTTGCCAATAACTACATAACCCTCTGGTTATTCATATAGATCTCATTTGTAAGATCTCCATGCAAGAAAGCAGTTTTCACATCCATTTGGACTAGCTCTAAGTCCTCCATTGCAACAAATCCAAGCAACATTCATAGGGTAGTCATCTTGACAGCTAGAGAGAAGATTTCCTCGAAATCAGTACCATGTTGTTGCTTAAAACCCTTTGCAACAAGTCTTGCTTTATACTTTGGAGAAGCACTATCTTATGTGAATTTCAGCTTATATACCCATTTGCATGGTAAATCTTTCCTTCCCTTTGGCAAAAGTACTAAATCCCAAGTACCATTCTTGTGAATAGAATCCAACTCACTCTTCATAGCAAACTCCCACTTGATGTGATCCTCTCTCTGCATAACCTCTTTGAAGCAAGAAGGCTCACAGTATCTGTTAGCATAAAAAATCAAACCTAGAACATATCTATCAGGTGGATGTGGGACATGTGTAGATAATCTCAATGGTTGTTGAATAGGAACATTTGCAGATTGATCTGATCATACATTCTCTTGAACATCCCTATGTGCATCATTTTTATGGATGCTAACTTGAGCACTAGTATCCTCAAACACCACTCTTCTCACTTCAGCATCTTTAATGGGTTGTTTATGCATCTTAGACTCATTGAAAATGACATCACTACTTTTGATCACTGACCGTGTTTTAGGATCCCATAAGCGATATCCAAATTGGCTTTCTCAACCATATCCAAGAAAAATGCATTTCTTTGACTTATGATCCAGATTTTGACTAAGACACTTGGGTATATGAACATATGATTCACACCCAAAAACGCAAAAATGATCATAATATGGTGGCTTCCCTATCCATAACTCTTGTGCCACTTTTAGACCTCTCATAGTACTAGGTGAAAGGTTAATTACATGAATCGTAATCATTATTGCTTTTGTCTCAAAAACCTTGTGAAAGGTTTGCATGATGCAGCATAGAAACTACTCTATCCTCAGATACACCATTTTGTATCGGGATATAGGGACTTGAAAACTCTCTTTAAATTACTTTAGACAGATAGAAAAGTTTGAATTCATGTGAGGTATAGTCACCCACATTATCTGAATGTAAAGCCTTAAGCTTAGTTCCTTTTTTAGTCTTAATTGAAGAAATCCAATTTTTTGAAATTAGGGAATACCTCATCCTTCGATTTGATAGGATATACCTAGACTTTTCTAGTAGCATCATCAATGAAAGTGATAAAGTAAAGAGAACGACCTAATGACCTTATGGGCATAGGACCACACACATCTGTATGGACAATATCTAAAGGTTGAATTGAAGAGTCAATGTGCTTCTTATGCACATTCCTAGTTTTCTTTCCATATTGACATTGCTCACAAAATGAGAAATTAGAGAAAGATAACAAAGGTAAGTAGCCATAACCTGAAAGATTTTTCATTCAATTGCGAGATATATGGCCCAAACGGCCATGCCAAACACAAGCCATAAGCTGTCCAGTAACAGCTAACAAGTGTTCTTCCTATGATACAAATAAAGGATAAAGTGAGACAACTTTGCTTCCTTTTTCAATAACCATATTGCACTTTGATATGCGAAAGGACTGAGCATAGAAGACCACCTTGTAACCAAGGTCATAAGGTTGACTAACTGACATCAAACTGCATGATAACTGAGGTAAATGGCATACATTATGCATAGTATATTTTGAACCATCAATGAACTACACAACCACATCTCAAATTGCGACAACATCACACTGGTAAGAGTCACCAAGTCTCACAACACCAAGAGACTTTGCTGCATAAGCAGAGAACCATTCTTTATGTGGTGTTACATGGAAAGAAGCACCATAATCTAGCAGCCATGTGTGGGAAAGAGAATCAGCCATAAGAGCCTTAATATGCACAATATTGTCAAATATCAACACATCAACATCATCAAAAATAGCATTGATTTCGGCAATCTTCATAGTCAAAGTAGATGGTGCAGGTAGTTGTTTAACATGCCCATCAACACTATGTCCTTCACCTTAAGCATTCTTTAATGCATAGTAGTCCTTCTTCATGTGCCATTTCTTATGACCATAATGGCATTCGATGTCCCTCTTCTTTGATTTACTTATTCTCTTATTTTGTTTACCATTCTTTTCCTTGTTCTTGCTCCCACCGCATTGCTAATTCTTTCTTTGGTATGAACCACGAACATTATATGCATCTCCACTCCGAGTGCCAACCATAGATTTTCTACGAATCTCCTCACTCAAGAGTGCTCCACATATGTCATCATAGAACAATTTACCACCAGGTGAAGTATTGCTAATAATTGTACAAAATGTATCGCATGATGATGTCAATATGCATAACAACAAGATTCCTTTCATTTCATTATCCTTCTCCATTTTTTGAGCCTATAACTGAGAGAATATAGCATCAAAATCATTAAAATGAGCAACAACACTATCTTTGTCCTTCATGCAAAGGTCATATAACTTTCTCATCAGATACACTTTATTTGATCCCATTTCTTTTTCATATGTATTGCATAACTTCTTCCAAAGCTCCTCTACACTTTCACAATCCAATAATGTAAAGTAAACATTATCTGCTAGGTGCAATCGAATGGTAGACATAGCCATTTCATCCAACTCATCCCAATCATCTTTGTCAATGTCAGTAGGCTTCTTTGAGATTCCATTTATTGGCTTCCATTGCCTCCTCTAAATCAACACATCTTTAATCTAATTCTTCCATAGAGAAAAGTTTAATATGCCATCAAATTTTGAATCTCAAAATAGTATTTGCCCTGCAAGTTGTAGCTCCTCCTTGGAACACTGCCACTAAACCTGGATACACCAAACATGCTTGAGGTCTTCGATGCCATGATGATAAAGAATTTAATAGTATGATAATGGAGCTAGAAGAGCCCAAACACCACTAAGGCTCAAATAAGATGACCAAAGTCAGATTTTGGGAAAAATCAACAGTCTCCCTAGAAAAATGGATAAATGAATAGTAATGAACAACCAAAAGGATTATGTAAGAATATATGTGCTCACACCAATAAGTGTATCAAGGAGTTAATTGACCACTATATAGTTGACGAAACAAAAATCTAGAAAAATTTTGCCGAAATCCCCTCTACAAAATGAATATGAATAGTGTGAAAAGCTCACAAAACTTCAAGTACTAACATGTAAACCTGCATAGTCAATCATTGACTCCACTACATATAATCAGTTAATCGAAAGAAGCCAACTAGACTTATCAAGCACCTGTGAGCAACTATCATACATCTCCTATGGCAAGGCTGGGTAAGTCTTCCACCTACATCATCGAAGAGACCCCAACATCTAGGTGTCTCCCAGTTAAGAAATCCTCACCACAACCCACTGTATCAATGTCAAGGCTTTATGCAAATACATAACCGCTATATCAAAGACCACATGGACGTACTTAAACGATATCCATAGAAGCACACATAGTGTGTATGTGCTCAATATATGTAGTAAAATTGCATTGAAAGGCTGAATTCACAACCTAAACACTAACCAACAACACTTGCAAGTGTTTGTCAACTCTATTCTTTAGGCTCGAAAACTTGCATAAACTTGTGGTGGTTGCTCCCATCACAACTGAAAACCTTTCAAGAAACCTGTAGATTTACTACTGTGGCTGAAAACATATCCTGAAAGGTGAATATTTTTTGTTGAGAAGTACAAAGAGCACTCTTCTTGATGTTCTTGAAATTGTGTACATAGAACTATGCATGAAAGTACTCCAAAATGGCTCCAAGAGCCACCCCAAAGATGCTTCAAAGTAGGCTTTGAAAGCAAAGAATGAAGCTTTGAGGGTCCAAAACATCTTTAAGGTAATGTGAACCTTATTCTTTCCCCTTCTTCGAACACTAGAAGAGTGTAGCTTAGTGGAAAGAGATTTTCAGTTAAGTGAGCTCCGAGGGAATAGTACTAGGATGAGTGATCTCTCTGGAAGTACCGAGAACCTCTATCTTCCTTGATCATTGAGGTCCTCCTTCGTGTGCAGCCAACAACACCAGTGACTCAGATGACAAGGTATGCCAAGGTTTATGCATTGGTCGCCACCTTAGTTGAAAGCCTTGGGTAGGTGGGCATATATACAAGCTGAGGGGGAAAAACTTCTAAAGAGGAAAAAAATGCCCTCAAGGTTTTAAGTGTGTTCACACATCATTGCCAAAATATATCAACATGCTTTTGTTTCCAAGGATTATATAATTAAACAAAGAATTTTATTGTTTATCTTTTAATTTCATACTTGAGAGAATAACTTGGATGCTTGAAGATATGGCCATATGAGATAATCCAGATTCTCTAAGGGTTTTGATTTAAACTTGAAGGAGTGGAATATTAGCAAGATTTTGAGAAAAAGATCATATCATCATCCCCTTGCAAGAAAGTAAGGAATAATTGCTGAATCCTATGCATGAGAGAAGTAAGACCATTCTTAAGCCCATAAGGACTTTTTTCATTGACGTGAGCTAGAAATGACAAAGAGAAGAGGGTAGTAAAATGTTCTTGTATGATTCTTATATGAAGAATGTGAATGATCGGGTGATAGGATCCATTACAAGCATCGCCATGAGGCATTTTCTAAAAAATGGATCAATTTGTAATTAATCTAGATTGTATTAAATGAAAATGAAAATTAATAAAACTCAAGATTTACGCATTATCTTGTAGAAGATTCAAGTTATAAGGGTGACCGTCTTCCACAAATAGAAGATTCAAGTTTAGGCTTACGCCAAACCTTTTTTTTTGAAAGTAGTGATTTTCTAGTGCCCCACTTTCTGATTTTAAAGTAGTGAGATTGATAGATAGTTTTGACAAAGATGTCCACTACCTTTTGAAAAACAAGGGACATTTTCTATCAGATTACAGATTCACAATGGTAATCTTTGCTCTTCATTTGGTTTGTTTGATGGGTTTATACCATAGTCATAGACCATGATAGACCTATGTGATGAATAAATTCCATGTATATACCCTAGTTTTTTGGTACACACAAACTATATTCTATCCACAATAAGAGTTTCGGCACAAAACAAAAATGTATTAGAACCATGACCATCGAGGAAAACACGGGGCCAAATTTGAATAAATTATAGTGCTAATTTCACTATGCATTTTTTGAGTGGGCAAAATTCCGAGGTCTTTAGAGGTGGAATTTCCATTGAATTGAGCCATGTTAAATTCTTTGAGTAACCATGTATTGAGGATATATTTTTCCCATGAGAAAAATATTGAGTACCCACGACAAAAATACTGAGGGTGTTCCATATAGAGGCATTTCCCTTGATGTAAAAAAAGAACTTCTTCTTTCACTATCCATTGCCAACGAATTTTCAAATTGTGATGAATGCCCCAATCACAAGCACTTTCGTGATGTTATATCCGAATGTTTTGGGTATATATTGCATTCATTTTAACATTTTCTGTTATCTATTCTTCATCTATGTTACCAATGTGCAATCTTTCTCTATGATGGCATCTTCTCAAAACTTGATGATTTAGGGCTTTTGTTTTTTCCATACTTCTCTTATGTATTATGGTTTGGAAACCATGTGGATCGGTTGTTTGTATTTTAGTGGATTTTGGTATTGAGTGGATCGACTATTATGTTATTATTTTTAGTAACACAGTTTCCATTTCTTTCATCATCTTCCAATTCAGTATTGACTTCTAATTTGAATGCCTATGAAACATTTGTTTCTCTTTTCTAAGATTTTTTCTTTAAAAAAAAGTTCTTTGATTTTTACTTTCACAACAATCACTTAAATTCGTGTGAGCATAATTACACATAATGTGAGATCACGACGTGTATAAAAACAATTGTGATTGTTTGATTCTTTGACTCTTACTGTCACAATAATTATATACATTCATATGACAAAAACCATACATAATTAGGAAGATAATAAATCTACTTATCTAACTATCATAACAAAGCTACTTATCTCACTATCTATTTAGTGGTTTTTGAAGGTTTTGAGAGGGTCAAAGTCGAAGAGAATTTGGCATTGTGAAAATGAACGAAGACGAAGACAGAATTCGAGAGTGCAAAAAGTGCGAGGATCTCAAACAAGCTGAAACGCGGTCGGATGGAGTGCCAGATCTCTCATCAAACTTCTGCTCCGACGAGGGAACATATTATCTCACGCTCCCCCTTTTGTCAACGAATGGGACCCTACCTAATCGAGGATCCTATGAGGAACCACTACTAGACAAACGAATCGCCTCTCTAGATGTCTTCAGAGGCCTCACAGTTGTTGTAAGTGTACATGTATATAACGTTTTACCGCACGAAATTTACTTTCGTGCTATTCTGACAACTTCTTTATTTAAATGTAAAATCCGTGGGTCAAAATTATTTCGGAAGGCCTCTCTAATATGCTTGTAGCATTCTAAGAAGAATGCCAGAAATATTACATCATGTGTCTTGAGAAGCGAAATTGTGCTATTTTCACAATAATTGGAATCTGCAGTGGTCTACTTCGTCTATCTTATTATGAGTTTGAACACTCACGTAGCCAATTTTTTCTTATTCAAGTGGCGGGTTAAGCTTGTACAAACATGATGTCTGTTTTTTTCTCATAGGTCTCAACACTCACTTGAACTTGCAGGTAAATTTTTCATTCAATATGAATGTCCAAATTATGAGGTCTTTTACCGAGTGCATGCGAGCTAATCCTAGATTGGACTTTGAATGCATGCACCATGTATTCATATAGAGCTTTGTCCGGAAGTTGGAGATTTCAAGATTTGCTTTTGCTGTTCAACTTGAATTTCAAATAAAATTGATAATGGCCATTGGATATGAACATTGACAAATTTACTATGGGTATGATCTCATCACACCTTTTATTATTAGATATGTGAATCAATTTTTTGGCTTGAAGGATAGAGCTCTTGTTTGGATTGTGAATACATTGTCAGCTAATATAAGCATCTTCAAGGTTTCTATACTTTTATTGCAATATAAGTAAATTACTTTATTGAAGGAAAATGAATTCTCATTATCCACGATCTCCTATCGATCAGAGAATGGGAAGACCTCGTCCTTGATCTAATGGTCCGTTGCCTCAATAATCAAGGTGGCTTGAGCTCCATCCAATCTTTGGTTCATTCATTGGGCTTGGACCGCACTTAAAAGATCCCAACCCTTCAATTTGGACATGAGTATAGGCAGCCACTTGCAAGAGGGAAACCGTCCCAAATTCATGATGATTGCTCATGCACCGACTCTTGCGTATTGCTGACTTCTTGATGGTGTTTCATGAGGCTTAAACTGATGACCTTGGGGCCCAGAACCAAGGCAGTTTAACTAGGGAGGTCACATTTGACAATGCAGATGGAATAAAACCATTTTCAATTAATTTAGTTGAATTCCTATCTTGCTTGATTTTGATTCACCCAAATTTTCAAATGATGATGGGGGGGACGGCTTTCAAGTGCTTTTGACACTTGAACATAGATGAAATTATAAAAGGAGGATTTTATTAATTCGAAAATGAGGATCTTTGGTGGAAGTGTAGGATGAATGGAAAGTACACCTTCAATGAAGGAATATGTGGGTAAAACTTGCGCATAGGAAGGAAGAAGTGGAACAAAGAGAGTGTTTCCCATTTGTTGAAGAAGGCTTAGCAACTCTTATCTTGGAGTGGAATGTTAGTGCATGCACCGTTTGTCTAGGCATAAGTATTAGGAACCTCATTTATGCCTAGAAAATAGTTATTGAGGGTTGGAACTAAGTTTAGAATGATTCACAATTATGGAAAACCTATAGGTAAGTGGAATGGGCAGTGAAAATAAAAGCTTGTAGAGAGATGGCATAATAGCAAAACACAAAATGTGCTCAAAAGTAAAGACGAAGAGCATATATTTTATATAGTTTAAGGTGAATTGAATGCAAAGTTCTCTTGCATTTTATCATCCCAAAATGATTGACCAAATCCACTTCATACATTTGTATTATTGTTATTTATAAGTTAAATGATTGTGTTCATTATGTGGGCACAAGGTGATTACTTAATTAATGTTGGCATATGCAAGATTTAAGAGGGTAATGGGAGGCCATTAACCACTCCCGATGATTTCCAAATCATGTTGAACTACCATATGGGGCAAACTAACATGTGTAAGAAGTTTAGCATGAACTTGCCTTTGACATAAAACCTTTGTCAAATTTTCAATGTCCAAACATTCTAGATTTCAAAGCTAGTGTTGAGGAGTGCGATGATGTTGAGGTCTTTTTTATGATATTCTCCACCAAGGTTTAATGTAATTACGGAAAACTTGTTCATAAATGTAGAAAAGATATAAGTCCAAGGTTTAATGTAATTACGGAAAACTTGTTCATAAATGTAGAGAAGATATAAGTCCTACTTTGTCAAATCTCCTCCCACTTAATGCATCTGGCAAAAGTACTTGAATTGAGTTACCATGAACTCCCCTGAGGTGGCCAAAAGTACTTGAATTGAGTTATCATGAACTCCCATGAAATTTGGCCACTGTTCATTCCTGAGGGATTGCCCATTTTCACTCATAGACATCCGTCCAAAGCTCAATGTATCCTCCCTTGGTCTAAGCATCAACATATGAAATGGTTTGTCGCTTGTATGTGCTTCAGCTTGACGTGAATGAGCTACTTGCACATGCTAAGGCACTCAAGTCCCTAATTAGTACTCAAAAGTCTTAGGACAATATTCCATGCCAAGGTGACAAGCAAGTCATAAACCCAAAAATGCTTCCATGCATACATCGTGGGAAACTATGACTTAGTTTCTGTTGACATAGTAATACATTGGAAATCAAGCCTCTAAGAAATAGCACCTTAATTAAAACAAAAGATGTACTTTGATTTGGATCTTTGATTGTCCACAACTTGCATAGTTAGAATCAATAAGCCCAATCATTGATGTAGGGCTTTTTTCAAGGCATAGATTGATGGTTGAATACTGTAAGAAGTTCATGAAATCATTCCAATGCTTTTTGCCACCATGACTTAGTAGGTGTATTATACATCAGGATACCATCCTTTTGGATTGGTCCATTACTAATTATCAAAGTACTATCCTTTTAGATCATTTGCCAAC